>JAVQJF010122012.1:0-15260 GCA_036023855.1 Gadopsis marmoratus | reverse complement strand
CAGTGTCATTATCTCACCTGGCATCGGGCCCATGATTTGTTGCCTGTGCTTCCCCCTCCCCCCCCATGCTCCACTAAAATACACGAGCGTGTACGTACACACACACATTGCCACTTCTGCCCTGGAGTCTGAGCCAAAGCCGGCATCCTGCAGCCTTCATCGCTGTGAGAACATGTTCTCACACATCCACTTTCTTGGAGGCCATTTTAACTTGTTTGGCTTGTCTAAGCCTGAGTGGAGGAGACGGTACAAAGCCGTGATGCCATTATGATGGGATTCTTTTTGATACCACTTGACATCAGCAACGCCATGCAATGAAACGCACAGTGAACCGTGTGCAGCTCCCCAACTTCAGCTTTAACACGGACATTATGTCACTGCACCGAGCAGATCCCACCCCACAGCTGCAACGCTACAGCTTTCTGGAGACACAGACACACATCAACGGCGGAAACCCTCAAAGACGGACACCGAAATATACCCCCACACCCCTCCCCTACAAAAGAATATAATGGAATAACTGCAAGAGACACAATCTCTGTTCCAACATAATGAGGTAATTCCCTTCATCTTTTTATGCCTTACACTCCTAAGCAGAGCTGTATCACTTCATCTTAAATGTCTGATGAATCCATTGGGTTTTTATCTCTCCATGCCTTTTGTTGCTGCATTGCAGGGTCAGCCACAGGCAAACTGATGTCATCCGATTGGGAAGGCAGATTTTGTTGTAGTGTCTCTATCAGCAGTCATCTTATTCGGCTACTTTTGCTTTTCAACCCACACAGACAAGACTCTTGTTAGCACTCACACATGACATCATGAGTGAAAGGCAGCTCATTAGGGTGTGAGTTGCTTGGGAGGTGGAACTGTGAAAGAGAAGCAGCGATACAGCGTGAAAGAATCAGGAGAGAGGTAGAGCACGCAGTAGGCCATGAGTTATGGGGATCTGAAACACAAGATCACATTTAAAACCGTGTCCTGCGGAGAGGAGCCCTACAGAGAGCAAGGTAAAGACCATTCTGTCATCTCTTTCACAACAAGGATCCATCCTTAACCGTTAACAAATAAAACGGATCTGCCCAATCATGCAAACCACATTAAAAGGCTGCGCCACTAATCTCTAAATAATTTGTTCAAGTTATTTTAAGGGAACAGCAACATTAATGAAATGTTTGTACATGCAGGTACATACAGAACTTGTTTCAGGAAAGAAACACATTCCGCACGGCTGTAATGAGGCTTTCTTATCTTGACATGTCAATCTTAGGTTATATGTCTCTTTGCGAATGCTGTCTGAGTTGATTAGTGAGTGATGACTGACTGTCTGGGTGAGTAACCACGGAGGAATTGGAAAGAGCATGAAAAACAAGTTGCCCGTCTGTCACTGTGAGTTTTACATTAAAAAAAGAATGAGGGAACACTTCCATTAATGCACCATTGGCAAACATGCATTCATTTCACTAAAATCGTTTGGCTACGGAGGCTGCCTGGTGATCAGGTGACAGTGTGCATGACAGAGAGGGAGCGAGAGAGATTGTATAAAATGATCCAATGTTCAACAACACAGAAATCAGTTGTGTGCATAAATATGTAGGTGCATGTGTGTGTGTGTCTTGTCATGCAGGTGCAGGGCAGAAAGCAGGGACGGGAGGAGGTGAAGTACTGCGTGGTGTTGCAGTGGGTGGTAGGGGGTGGAAGTGCAGTGGAGATAATCCCCAGCTTTTGCCCTAAGTCCTGTGCACGCTGGGCAGATCAGGGACTGAGGGAGGAGTGGTGCTACCCCGTGGCAGTCACCCAGCCCAGAGCCTTCCACCTGACCGGCCTGGCAAGCCCTGCAGCCTGCAGCCCTGGAGACTGAGCCTTCAACTTCGATCAGACCTTTGAGCCCGCTGTTGGTGTGACTGTATCCCAAACTGCCCGTGTCCACTCAGCATTAGATACATGCAGAGCCATTTTCTGGTCACCTAAAACGCTTTATCATACCTCACATTTTATGTCTCATGCTATTTGCAAGTGAGTGTTGCTCTGCTACTGAGTGAGGATGAAGTGTCCTGTGTATCAGTAAGCAGGACAGAGGGGGGTCAGCGGGTTAATGTGTTCAGCATGGCAATGCGTTTGGCCCTGGGGAGAGATAAAGTTGAGAGGTTAACCCAGAGGTCAGAAGGTCAGGCTACCCCAGAGCACTGCTCCAGGCCAAGCCCTGATTCAGCTGGACACCCTGAGGAGAGAGCCCTTCAACCCACACATCGCCCGGCATGCAGTTGGGAGCGCCAGCTGTTAAGAGGAGCAACGCAAAGATGGAGGGAGGGAGAAGTGGAGCGGGAGCTCAGCTGACAGGATGTGCTCTATTCCCGAGACACTCTTTCACTCCCATCCATCCATCCCACACTCTCTGTTTGTTATCAATCAAACTGCACACTTTCTATGTTCATTTAAAACTGTTTCCGATCGTAACAGCAAGGTTTTAACATGTTTATGCAGTCTTCTAAAACAGCTGTAAATAATGCTTTTAAATGGCTTTAAATTACACCAATTTCCGAAGAGGTTCTGGATGTGAGGCCGAAAAGAACATTGTGTTGTCACAGTTCATTGGTCCTCGCAGTGGCAATAAACTGCGGCTCTTCCTCAGCCGGTCGTAACCTCTCGGTAACCCCACCACCACCACCACCGCTGTCATTATGGCCATCACAAGAGCCCTAATCATGTGATAGCTAATCAAGCTTGGCTCTAGTTGCGAAGCCACAGGTTTACACCCATTGTCCATCGGCTCGCTGAGTGACTCTAACATGCCCTGGTTGTAAACACATAACCCTAACCCTAACACATTGCTATGCTGGAGGGATTCTTTAGATAGCTGAGCTGAATGTTTCCCCATTTTACACCACAATGTCACTGTCACTTCCCTCTGTCTGTTACACTGAATAAGTCCCTCTCTCACTTTCCCTCTCTCTGGGGAGTTTCCAGGTGCTTTAAATGAATACAGGCGGTGAAATCTGAGATGATTGTATCAAAACAGGACTGACAGCTTTACTTGACTTAGGGGCATTTAATGGTCTCATTCTCAGACTGAATTTGAGTTAGGTCTCTTAGTAGAGACAAACAAAGGTTGTGTAACTGGGTGAAAAAAAAGCACAATTTCATGATAAGTATGCTGCTTTCTTGCAGTGCAGATTAGCAGAAAATGAAAGGACTTCCGAGAGACTTCATACACTAATTGTGATTTCTAATTAGACCAGAAGATATTTTCATTATACTGCCTGAGAAACTGGGCCTGAGCCTTACAGGTGCCAAATTACACTCAACCTGCAAAGATGACAATGTCATTCAATGTCAACGGCTTCAGGTGTAGATGGGACTGTTTGCTAATGGGAGTTCTCAGGAGGATTCAACGTGGGAATGCTTTTTATCCACCGGTGAGCACAATGAAACTTTCCACATTTGCATCCACGGAAGGAGCTGAATCATACCACGCAAGCATTTGCTACGACGTTATATTAAAACACACCTGACAGAAGCACACAAACAAAGCAATTCTTCATAATCAGAACTGCATTTTCTCAAGCTGAACAATATACACAATCAACAGCCAGTGTAGGCAGCATTTTGGCACGAGAGTCTCGCGACCTGATTTCCAGAAGAAGCTGGGAGGCACTCGGCTCCTGGTCCTGCTCTCCCACACAAACACGTCCCCAGAGAGAGGACACATGGAGCCAAACTGCTGGAAAATCTTGCACATCCTTGAGTTAGTCACATCAGGCTCCCACCCTAAAACACCACAACCTGCCAGTGATTGATGTGTGTTCATACAGAAAATCAAAAGGTGCCTCAGCATATGAGCCTGTCACATAAAACATCCATATTCAGACTTTTTTTAGCATTCCACTTGACCAGGTTGAATTATGTGTCGTATGTTGCCATGGACAGACGCTACTGTTGCACTTTACTCCACAACTCTCAATGACTGGACAAAGGTCAGTGAAATGTATTTCTCCGTCCAAATGAAATTCCCTTAAATAAGTGAATACGTTTTTTTCTGAGCACAGTGAAAGTAAACTCTGGGGAGCAGCTCAGCTGAATTAGTGTGTTGTTTCAGCAAATGGACTTGCTGAGTTGGGTCCAGGCACTTTTCAAATGCTAAAATGCACAGAGCTTAAATTTTAGAAATACCCAGCAGATATTGGTCTGTAAAATGATTTGTGATTGTCTTTGAAATTAGCATCATCATTTGGAATGACCAATATAAAATCTGTACTGCTTACTCCTTCTAAGTGACCATTCTGGACCATCTGCACGATACAAATGTTTTTCATTTCCATTTTACACTGACTTAACACTTTCACAAATGAAGCTTTTTTTTGTTTGTTCCCGTACATGCGTACAATAACAATCACCCATCTTACTCAGTGATGTGCCAGAACTCCATTAAGCATGGTATACACTAAAGAATAATGAGTGGCGTTGACCCCAGAGCTTTCGAAGAAGTAGGAAGCTTTTTGAAATTCTGGCGAGGAACATTTTGGGGACTCGCTGATAAGATCACACAACGTCAGCTTTCTGGGCTACATTTCAAGCAGGATGAACAGGAAGACAAACCGGCCTTTGAAATACAAACACACAAGTGAAGAAAACCCCCCGAGTCTGCAGTATTTTGATCATCCTCTTTTTCAAGATAAAAAGGCAGGCCTAATTTTGTCTTGGATTCCTCAGATTTCTGCCTACAGGATGCATGCTGGATATAACCGTTACCCTCTTTGGCATCATTATCAACCACTAACAGCCTAAATATAAAGTTATTAATATCAGACCAGAGTCATAGCAGCAGTATTTTTAATATAGTCATGTTTAATATGGCCTGTAGTTAACTCACTTTTCAGTGTATCGTATGAACACTGGTAGATTGAACGTGTGCTATGGCCCCCGACAGAAGGTGGGAAAGGGGTAGATGGTGTCGATCTTTGTTATGTCCTTGGCTGTGTGCAAACATGGGTGACCAACAGTTATCCTGGTGTAGACAAATGTGCAACAGGGGTGAAGCAGCTGAATCAGAAGTGCATGTTGGTGCTGAGGGCCTCACTGGCTGTGTAAACAGGGCCTGATACCCTAAGAGCTGATGGCTATCGACCATTCCAGACCCAGGAATGACAGGTCTTATCTGGGATGGGCATTGGCTATGTGAGATACATGCCTATGTCTGTGAGTGTGTGTGTGTGTGTGTGCAATAGTGTGTTTTAGGTACTCTCTGTTCAAATCTCTGGAAGAAAGGGCTCGGCCTTTGTGCAGGAAGACGTGGGAGAAACATCCACATTGCACACAATGCCATTGAATGAGTGACACACCGCCACCGTCTTGTTCATGCCATCACTGTGATAGATGTGAGTTCTTGTTGTTCCTCACCCCTCTGCCAGCTCTACGCATCAGGAAACGAAATTCATGTGCTGCATGTAAAAAGGAACTTTGTGCGTTGTGGGTCAAAGGGTCGCTTCTTTCTCTGGCCAGAGGATTCCTGCGGGGTGGGAGGCAGCAAAGACAACAGGCAAGGCAAAAATAATGAGGTCCTGATACACAGTTTAAGTACACACTCATACAAAAGGCAAAGAAAATGACTGGACCCTGGCTCAGTATCATCCGAGATCATCAGCAACCTGCTTCACCTGTTAAAAGATCATTATAAAGACTTGAAATATACCTAGTGATGAGGTATACAGGTACAGGAGACAGCATTAATACAGTACTGTGCATGTTATTTCTTTGGATATGCATGATGAGTCTAAGTTACTGGTTCCAAAAATAGACAAGGTGCTTTACCTTCTTTTTCAGCAGTAGTAAATAGCAATTTCTTTTCTGTAGTGTTCAAGGAGGCATTTCTGAAAAGAATACAGTCTCAGCATTTGCAGGAAGTGTGAACCACTTTTGATGAAATGTTTTCTGTTGCCCATGTGAAACTGAAAACATTTTGGATGTCATAAATCTAGGCATCAGTCAAATGTTTCTGTGCATTTCACTTTTTTTCATATCTGCTTTTTAGGGGAAAAAATACTGCCTGGGATGTTTTTTTTTTCCCCAAACACACAAGACATCATCTGTTATATATATATATACGTTATGTAGTAGATGTTGGTCTATAATATATTAGAGCTTGTAATACTGCATGCATACTACACAAATAATGTGGCCAACTTATTGTATCATTTCTTTCTGACAGTTTCACATAGAGACATCATTTATCCCAGCAGTTGACAGGTTGACACCCTCTGTCTGAATTTGTCTGAAGCATAATGAGACATCTCTCTCTGACTGTGTTTCCCAAGGTAAACTCCAGACTATCACCAGACCTTCTAACGAAGTGGACAAGTACTGACCTGACCTTTGGCTTGACCTTTCTTTCACAGAGAGGAGAAATGAGCAACACCTCTAAAACATTTAGTGCGTTCAATTTCAATCAGTTCCTTCCTCTTTGCCAAACAGTAAAGGCCAAGCAAATAAAGCTGCTGTGCTGAATCATCCTCTTCTGGAAAATGTTCAGACTTTCTAGTGAACAAAAAAAGAGAGAAAATAAAAATAATTTGCCATAATTTGCCCCGTCGGACAGACTTGGCTCTTCGGCCACTCGGCAAAAGTTCAAACGTGGTGTTCAGCGGGCAGGGAGTGACGTTCTCACCAAGCGGGGACAACCCAAAGTGTTTGAGGTGGTCTCTCAGCTGGAATTCTGAATCCAGGAGTGAAATGGCCTGTCAGTGTGATGTATGATGTAGAGGGGACAAAGGGCTGCCATCCAGGGCTTGAGAACATCTGCCATGCCCCCTTCATTCCAGGCAGACTGGCAGGAAGCACACATACACATGAATTCTTTTATGGTCTCACACATACGTATGAAAAGATGTGATATACTTGCATGAAGAAGGTGTCATTAGGAGACAAACAATACAACAAATAATGTTAGAAATTAAGTAAAGCACTGACTGTAATTCATTAAAAGCTCTCTCCCAGTCACCTGTGACTTAAAACATAAAAACAAAATGGCAAATGACTTAACCAGAGATAAAATGTTCATGATCGCTGGCTTCACATTTGATGATGTGCTGTGTAGTTCCTCTGTCTATAAATATTTCTTTACTTGTAATCACTTCTCCAGAGACCAGACACGAAACAAAGGGAAATGATATGCTGAAGCAAAATGTGCTTGCTCATAAGGTCAAGTTCACATCATCTTTACCATAATTGAAAGTAAACCCACAGCACTCTCCACCTCTCTCACTCTCATTACAACCACCATACTACCCCCCGACCATCCCCTCCATCCCGCCCAGCCCCACCCCCAAAGCTCTCCCACACCCCCTTGCCCCCGCCCCTCGCCTTGCCCCTGCCTCTCTGCATTGATGCTAATAATTACCACTGAATGGATCTGCAGATTCCCATGGATGTCAGTGGAGCCTTTGGCCTGTTCTGTTGCTCCCCTCCTCCTCCTCCTCCTCATGCTCTCCTGCTTCCCGAGTCTCCCCTTCCCCTTCTCCTTCTCAATGGGGATTAAGAGAGGGGGAGACAGGCGAGGGATGGAGAGGGTGAGAGAGGGTGCTTTGCCAGACTGAGGGATGGTTTCCCATGAAACTGCCTCATCTATGTCACCTTGCCAATCAAGGCTGTCACCAAGAATAAACCAGGAACACTGCTGCGTGTTTTATAGATTTTTGGGAAGTACATAACCTTAACGTCACAATCAATTTGCTTTTGATGTATTGATAAAGTTCATACTTGGGTAAACGTGGTCATAATAAACTCAAGGTAAATCCCATGACACATTAGAAAGTGAAAATCTGTTGGAAAATAGGTTGCCTCTATAAAGAACAATTGTGGAAAATACAGAGAAAATGGAAAGCAGTGGATTCCCACCATTTCTCCTGTGCAAGTAGAGCTGAGTGGATCGACGTCATGGTCACTGGGAACCCACGCACCCTCAGCATGCCAGAGGTAACCGATACCCAGTCAGAGCTCATCCAAGCTCGAAAACCCACTAAAGCTATGCTTTCTTCCAAAGAAGTCCAAGGAGGGGCCAACCCGGACAACCACAATTAATCACATCACACCACAAGAGGAACTAGCAAGAAAGGGAAAGCATGAAAACTGCAAAGAGGTGCACTTTAAGTGGGTAAGAGACTTGGCATGATGGACAAGATAAAGATAGAAAGCAGTTTGAGAAGAGCAGAGAAAAAGTTATTGTTTTTCCCAATAAAACCAGTATGTACGAGCGCTACCATGGATCATACGTGACTCATATGTAACGTTCAACATGAAATGTGGACCTTTTCCAAGACCAAGTAGTAATTGTGTATCAGATGCAGCTCCAATTTGAGGAAATGGTTTGGAGTGTGCTTAAAGGCGTCTATGCTGCAGGAGTGTTTGGAACCAACAAGGTTTGGCTCCAGGCTGCATGTCAGCCTCACTTCAAATTATCCTCAGTAACAACAATTCCAAGGGGAAACGGCCATTTGTATGTGTGTGTGATACACTGGTGTATAGGGCCTGTAATAGTCCTGGATGCACACCAGCACGAAAAGTGACGTTTATTAGTCAGGGTGACAGGTTGTACCGAGCTGAGCTACGCAGCAAATAACAGATATTCTGGCTGCGATACTGTGGGAGAACCCAGGATGTGTTACTTGATGCCATAGACCAATAAATGGAGGGAGCATACCAACTATACCCTATATAGATATACATATATAGAAAATTGGAAAACTAACATAAAGCTTAAATGTCCAAAAATCTGAGTAGATTTGCTAATATCTTAAAAAAGAAACGGTATGGATACAGAGCAGATCGAACAGGCGTGAATCCTCTGCACCGTAACAATGTCATCATTAATTAAAAGGAAATTAATCATGGCATGAGCTCACATCCCTCTTCAAATGTCCCTCTCTTCCATGCCACAAACAAACACACACACTCACCTCCTTGAACCTCGTGAAAAAGAAAGTGAGACACAATGAAACTTGCACCAAAACTTGGCAGAGCTTCAAGTGAGAGCTCAGTGGACAACACGAAGCTCATGCTTGACATTAGACGCATGTGGCTCGACACTTCTTGCTGGAATACTTCTGTTATGGCAGAAAGTGACATCAACTCTCCCTTATGGTATGAAGACGGTGATCCTCATCCCTCCCCTTCTTCCCGTCGCCTTCTGTCATTTCCCAGGACTGTTTACTGCAAACAGAAGATCGAACGCTGCCTGAGCTCATTATGGACAGCCAAGCCACAATATACTGCCAAGTCCTGCCCCACAGCCTGGGCCTTGCTCTGTTGTCGTGGCAACCCAGCATCCAAGAACATGGAGGGGAGGGTTGGTTGTGTGCTGGTGCTGGTTGTGATGTGCTGAGGGGGCTGGGGGGTGCATGATGTCATCCTGTGGCATGGAGGGGGCCAATCAAACCCTGAGAAAATTATGTCACCTTTTGTTGAGCCGGTCCATTCAGGGCTATAGAAGTGCAGTGAATTGAGAGCTGCAGAGAGGTCATTTTTCCCCTGAGCGGTGTATGTGTGTGAGAAAAAGCGGTGGAGGAAAAAAAAAGGGAATTGGGGGGGGCAAGCAGGGAAGTCCATTGTGGACATGCAAATGTTGTTGATGATAAGCAGGGCCATAAAGATGTCATGAAGCTCAACTTCCAAAACATCAGCGCTGGGGCCTTCACAACCCCTTTTCCTTTTCAGATGGCGATGACCTTGCCCCTCCCACAAATTTGATTCTTAATATGATCCCTATGACGCTTTGAACAACTTGTCAGAACATTGTCAAGCGGCAGAATAAAAGCCTGAGCACACTGCAATAGAGTCTAACCCGGTCTGCTTTGTTTTATCGCAGAGAGAACGACAACAATAAGCAAGCCCTTGAGGAATAATTACCCTCTTAGCAACTCTGCTTCCCCCCCTCAATGTCCCACCCCCCGCAGGGCCCATAGCCCCCCCCACACAGCCTCTCCTTATTTAATCGCAGATGAAACTGACAGTGAAAGACAGTTGAATTATTGAACTCACTTAAACTAATAAAAAACAGTAAATGCATTTGTCGTCCACGCTGGAACATTTTCTGATGAAGACAAGGAGCTGTGGGGACTTTTATCCACTAAATGGCAAAAACTCCCTGCAGTTTGACCCATGCTGACCGAGGCTGTGACATTAAGCACTTCTCTCTCAACGTCGTCATCATAACGTTTACAGAAACTAAAATCGTGGAAAACCATGATGTCACCTTCTTCAAGAAAACTATAAAAGACCTTGTGATAAAAATAAATTATGTTTTTGAGATATTATTCATGGTATTCACGTATTAGTGAAGTAAAACCCTGTGATTTCCAATAAATTTCATTTTTATCAACATTTAAATGTCGCATCTTCCATTTTCACTTTAAACTTCAGTTGTGCTCTGCTTTCGGTTCCTGAGCGGGAAAGAAAAAAGAAAATGACTGAAACAACTCCTGATAGTCCACCTAGTAGCAGTTTGGCATTTACTGGGCCAACTAGTAATGAAGCCAGCGTGATGAACAATAACAGCAGACACATAACAAACATCATGAAAGCAACTTATCAGTTATGAATCCCAATGCAATGACAAAACAAACAGACAGCAGTTTAGATAAATTTTAATTTAATTTAATTTCTGCAAACAGGGTTACGCAGACACAACAAAAGGTATGGATCTATAAATTCTCATCAGAATAAACAGCTTGACAGGATTATTACCCAATATTAACACAGGCTGCCAATATGTCACAATGAAATACTGTGTCAATAGAAAGGTTTTTGGTTTGCATTTATCAGCACCTTGATTACAATTGCCTCTTTGTGAACGCACTTGCAAGATGTCAAATGATAACGTTACATTTCCAATAACCGAGCAATCCTTCTGAGGAATCCTGATCACATGTTACACAAAAGGAGACACTTCTTGTGCTCTTCGCTGGATAGCGTTTGTATGCGGCTGCACTGGTGTGAGCGCTGCCTTCAGTCTGCAGAAACAGGACTGAAAATGAAAACAGCGTCTAATTGTTTTCCGTTCACAGTTCCAGCACTTGTTGATACTGTATCCAGAATAACACAGTATATGTCAAAACTGCAGCGTATGAGCAACAGAGAGAATAAACACTGAATATCAAAAGCAGATGTATATACGGGAAAATATTAATCCAGGTTCAATTTAGAAAAAAGTCAAACAATGTGTAGATCCATTGTGGTACCTCTGGTAAATGTACATTCATCAAGCTGACTTTCCTATCGAGCACCTCTCCAGACAGGGTTGACTGATCTGTTCCATAATGTCTGAGCAGCGGAATACACCCCACTGTCCTGCTGAGTTTATGTCACAGCTTCTCAAAGTCCGAGCTGCTGGCGCTGGATTCCTGAGAGCGAGATTGTCAGTGGTGGAGCCCATGCTGTTCGCAGCCATGCCAGGAGCAAACATCTGCTGCAGGGGATGCTGGTCCACAGTCCAAACCAGGATTTAGTACGTTCCTAGAAACATAATACAGAAACTAATGATTGACTGAGGCCAAAAACCACTTGAAGCTTGAACATTGACACATGTTTCTCATACCCATACTAAAAGAAAATTAGAGGTACATAATCTTTTCTGGCAACATTTGTTTTTAGCAACTGTTCAGCGACGGTACTTCAAATAACCAGAGAGTCATAAAACACCCAAAACTGATCAACACAAACGTCTGCTCCGCTGATTCCTTTAGCAGATAGGATTTGGCTGCTTTCACAAACTTTCCACACACACACACACACACAAAAAGGGGGGCTTGAGGATTCACACTGGTATAAAGAAGTTGCAGATGAACCACCCAGAGCCTCATCCACAGCTGAAATTATCACATTATGAGCTGTGGGTTTTTACTTCCAGCAGTGTGGATATGAATCACCAGACGTTCTCATGGCGCTGATGGAAGGATCTACTTTTCAGCCCAATAGCAGGATTAATATGTCACCTTAGTATCGCTCCAGGCCAGAAAAGTCCTGATTAGAAAGATATGTCTTATTTCAATGATTAAAAGAAATAAAATATCACTTTTATCTAGAATATACGTGTGTGAACAGCTGAAAGAAGCAGAAAGAAGATAAGAAAATTGTTTTATATCCAGAACAACAGCTGGATGAATGCGTTGTTGTCTCATGAGAGCACTCTTGATCAGTGCTCAACATCTGCTTTTTTCACAACGACATCAGAACAAGTTGAGGTAATGCAGGTAGGTGGCCTCTTGACAACCTGCACTCTGCCTTACCTGTGCTTGTGAATACATCCTCCCACAAAATGACATTATGTTGTCTGCCCACAAACACACACACACACACATACCATGCACTGCAGTTGTCATGGCGGCAGAGTGGCGGGACCGGCTTATCCCGCCTGTTCATTGCCCGGGGAAGGAGCAACGTGTCAGAGGAAAAGTAGTCATTCATCAGTGTTTCTCATCTTCTTTCTGCCTGTCTGCACCACTGAGCTGGTTTACCTGCGAGGAGTCACGTTCCACCGGCGTACAGGATGTGGCCTCACCCTCGTACTCTTTCTTCATCTCCCTCCTCCTTCACTTTGCTCTCCTTCCTCTGCGCCTCGCACATCATCATCTCCCTCCAGCTTGCTTCCCCTGGCCCAAGCTACCACCACTCCATTGCTTCTTCTCAACACTCTGTTATTACCTACCCTCATTTTTGGTTAGGTGCTCATTCAACAGTCATTCTTTCACTTGATTTTCTCTACCTCTTCCTTTGCCCTCTAGTCTGGCTTTTCCCCTTCCCATATTTCTCTCCCATGTCTCACCTCAAGCAGAGCCAATAGAGTAAGCAGCATCAGCATACAGAACCAGGCCCCAACCTGCCTCTGAGTCTCAGCCTGCCCGTGTACGCCTGTCTGCGCCTGGGGCTGCGACTGAGGCCGGCCCCTATCGCCCTCCCTCATCAGCACATCTACTGTACCTGTCTGTTGGCACCCTGCCATCCACACACACAGTTCCCCTTGATTCACCCGGCGAACCTGACAGACGGAAAGATAATGCAAGTCTAGAATCTATAGTGAAAGGCTGCTGATATTGGGGTCAAGCATGTTTGACCTCCATTGAGAACACCCACGGCTTTTCTGAGTGGTGTACGAATACAGTACAACTCATTCAGGCTGCTAGCTGCCCCGCACAAGCCCATCAACAGGTTTCTTTGAATGCCACCGACTCTGTGGTGGGTCATCAAAGCATATCTTCATTCAGTTCCACTGAAATGATCTAAGGTTCCTGACAGACGCAGTGCTTGAAGTGATATCTCTGTGCCACTGCATTCTTTACCGTGCCGTCATGACTTGAATTACACAATAAAACAAAAAGCAAGAACATGGGCATGAAGCCAGTGCCACCACCCTGATCATGTCTCACATACATGTGAACTACCACCGCTAACTCTGTTTGATCAGCGAATGTACCATACTCTGGTTGTTTGTAGCAACCGCCAGTTCATAATAGGTCTGCAGTGTGTGATCACATATTCCACTGACTGAACATCAAACAAAAAACAGAGTCATCCCTACCTGTCGAATCTCTGGAGATCATGTTTCCATTACTCAGCCTCTTCTCGGTGCTCACCTGAGATCACCTGAAAAAGATAAGGGATGAAATAATGCATTAGAATGATTCAGAGCTCATTCAAGAGTATGCATAAAAGTCGAAATCCCGTGGAATCCCATGTAATTTTAGTCCAGCTCGGCCAAAATGTGCATTAACACTCCAACGAATATTTATTTTTCCTACAGAACAACGAGAGAGCAATCGGTTCCTTCCTCTGCTTTCATATGTATGATGAGGTTAAAATGCAGTGGTTTCCAATCTTTGAAAACAATTTCATGAATTGTGACATAATTAACAGGATAGGGGGCGATCACTCCTTCATTGACAAATGAGTGTTATGAAACCAGTGATGATGTACCACATATGTACATGCGTCAGAATAATTGGATATAAGTCAAGAAGGTGGCGAACCACTTCTGTAGAGAACCAGCTGCTGGAAATGCATACGAGGAAATGGTTTTTTCAAAGTTACTAAATCTTGATCCTTACGGAGGACAATAATTGCACAAATGCAAAAAGTGACAACAAATGCTCCACCTTCAAAATCTAGGAAAATGGCCTCTTACTCAGGTTATGAATCAATTGCACACACTACTTTCTTGTTGCGTTATTTTTAAGTCTCCTGGTCAACTAAAGCTGGTTTTGTCACCACCACATGACTCAGAACCTCTCCAGTATCTTCACAGAACATTTGAAAAGTCAAACCTGGAGTAGCGACATCGATCACCCCTCTGTTATACGTAAATCTAAAGTTTCAGATGAGCTCTGCAGTAGCTGGCAGGTCAGAAGAATGGAGGCAGTCAAAGTGGCTTTTCCATTGTACCATTGTACCTTTTAAAATTACGTGGTGTGCTGGTTTTATTTCATAGGTTTTACAGGTTCAGGTAGATACTGGATCAAGAAACTGTTCTTGATCACAGGTTTCTTGATACGGACAAGACTGGAGCTGTGCTCTCTGGACCAGTGACAACTCTGGCCCCTCTTCATCCTTTCATGGACAAAGGTGCTCTCTGCTTCTAAGTTTCACTGTCCCAGACCTGTTACCTTGGCAACAACTGCTCTGTTTCCGAGTGACACAAAGCCTGAACTTAAGAACCTCCTTTCAGGTTGAAGGCTCCAAGAGTTGAGGGGAAAACAGCAATAACAGGACGGCGGGGAGGGAAATTGAATACCGGCAAATTGCTTCCCAGAGTTTCTAGAGGACATGGTAAAATGATTCTTTCTTTCCTGTCCCTTTTAAAATACCTTTCCCTGGCACCAGGCACCATAGGTAGTTGTGTGCTGGTCCCATTTCCTTTATATCCCGTCTTATATTTCTGTTCTTTTCTAGCTATCGTACTGAGCTAAGTGAGTTATCATGTACACCAGCAGGCTGGAGCTGCATGTGGCTAGGCTAAGCCTCCAGATGAGGTAATGTTTAGAGGGTTGGTGAGCCAGGGGAAGGGTTGGTCAGGTCTTGATTACCTCAGGGGTAGGGGCTCTCTCTAATATTGGACACCCCTTTGTGTGGCGAGATTACTACCTTATGAAAAACTGCCCCTGCTGACACGCCTGATGGGATCAGCGCTTCCTGCCCGCTGCATCATCCTGCTTATGCACTCTACACACACACACACACACACACACACACACACACACACACACACACACACACACACACAC
>JAVQJF010121983.1:0-12361 GCA_036023855.1 Gadopsis marmoratus | reverse complement strand
TGCCCCTCTGCTCCGTGTCCTCCCCCCCGTCTCCCCTGCCCTTCTCGTCTCTCTCCCCTGCCACTGTCAAATAAAGCAGAAATGCCCAAACAATTGATTTGCGCTGTAGAACAAAATGTGAAAATGTCTTGTGTTAAATACAGACCTTATTCTAGGCATCAAACCCAGAATGGCCATACAGTCGAATCAATCTCTCTCTAAAACAGGTTCAACAAAAACTGAATGTTGTTACCTGGTGTGATGCACCGTGCTCCTAAACTGATCTCTTTCCTACGTGAGTTCAAGGAGATACAGGTAATAAACACTAGGTCATATTATTCTACAAAGAAAGTCCTAGTTATTCCAAAGTAGGTCAATTTGTCTGACATATTGTCTCTGTGATCTAAATGTGTGAGTTTAACTTTTTATGTCCTAGATAATATGCCCCTAGCCCTGTCCTTCTTCTCCCTCCTCTGTCCTCAGGAAACAAAGACCTTTTCTCCGGTTTTCTCTCTCAGCCTCCCCCCCAGCTTCTTTAAAATTCTGATGAATGTCTTTAGAGGCCAGGCCTGTTTAAGAGTCTCCTAAACAGAGGAGATCCTTAACAGACCCTTCCTCAATTACAGGATGGGAATAGAGTTAGAAAGCAAACCATTAAACCCAGTCAGGCAGCGGCAAGCTGAGGAAGAACAACTTGTTAGGAGACAGTGTTGTAATGAGCAGCGTTTAAGGCTGAAACAAGCCTCCCGTTAAAAGAGCAGAAGCGAGCAAGACTGGATCTTTACTAGGTGCCGAGGCCTCTCTCTCTCTCTCTCTCTCTCTCTCTCTATCTATACATATACACATATATATGCACACACACACAGCATATATATACAAACTCTCCACTCTACTGATTACTAGTTTTCCCACACAGCATATATTTCAGATTATATACATCATATTTAAAGGACTATACTAGTGTTTTTGCATGTGTTAGCACATTTTCATTTTAACTTGATCTGCTGCCCAGTATTCATGAGTAAAGTGGAACTATCAGATCAAGTGACGGTAAACAATGTGTGTGTGGACCAGGACCAGATTAATCCACAAGGGGGCCATGGGGCAAAAGGGTTGCTGGCCCCTATTTCTGTTCATGTAACTTGATTAAACGCAAATAAATATAAACTGTAATGATGATACAGTTTAGCTCAGGGCCCCACTTTAACATGGGGCCTTGCCGCCGTTACCACAAACTAATTGACACACAGTGAACCTCTGACTCTGGGCTGTGAATGTTTCAGACTTTCATCATGTCATTAATTCATTTCAGTGTGAAATTATACAACCTTTCCCATAAATTTGATCTCTCATTTAAGATGGTCCAGGTGTGTTTTACACTGCCTGTGTGTCATTCAGGGGAGGAAACACTGTCAACTGGTCATGAGGCTTTAATTAACATTCTTAAGAAGTAGTGCTTATAAATGTATTATAATCTAACAATAAATGTATTTATGATGCTATTATTAACACTTATAAAATATTATAATATATATTGTGAAAAGTGCATGGATGCTGAAAAACTAAGGAAAATTGACATCTCATAAACTTGATGTGTAGCTTGCTCACTTCTTGATATTTATGAGCGTCATGATATGGGTTTGATAACAGCAATAATCGCTCAACTGCTTCTGAGGTAAATTATTCCGTTTTGACCAAAGGAACATTGTGATCTTTTTCGGATCGCAACCAGGCAATGCATAATAACGACAGAGCCAATATGAACAGATTCTACGGTGCTGTAACGTAATTGTTTTCCACTGTTTTAACTAGCATGGTAGCTAGCTAACAACATCACTAATCATGATCATTATTGCACGTCAACATTTCCGATTACGGCAGAGATTTGTTGGGGAAATGTAAAGACGCTAGTGGAACAGAGACTGGACAGGAAGTGACATCATGGCTCTCTCTGTCTCACACCATGTTGTATAGATAGGATTTTGGAAATACCGAGGTCAGGAGTCTTACCTGTGGCTTAAGAAGTGCTGACCTGCCAGTACAACTTACATTATTTCATAATTTTCACACACACTTCAGTGACAAAACAGCTTATTTCCGATGCAAATATTACATGAGACATGTCAACGGCCCCTCTAATTTTAGCCACTAAGCTGGATAAACTCATACCATCTACAAGGAAAATAAGTAAATGCACATGTGAACGTCAAAGTCACTGGAGGTTTACGCTCATGTGCATGGAGGCAACAAAAGCAGGCCCACGATGGGCTATATGCTGTTCTTGTCTTTCATCGATTGTATTTGTCACCTGTGACCATTTCTAGTCCACCACACCAAAAATAAAGATCATATACGGCTACGGCGCTGCTGAATGAGTAGGGATTTCCAGCTACATTCAGCATGCAAGGAGAGAAGTGGAAAAGACTCCAACACCCGTAGTTGCCTGTATAGAAGAACATTTCTGTCAGGCCGATGCATGTAGCCACAGTCCTGTGCACATGTGTCAGTCATACCAAGACCACCATGGTGTCAGAAGGGTAATTAAAGTTCAGAGACAATCCACTCTGACAGGATGGCGGCTCTCTGCTAAGCACTGACTGTTAAACAGTTGTTATACTAATGTCTCAGATTGAATATGGAAATGATTTATTGATGTTAAAAAGATGGTTTTAAAGTTTCATTCAATCTGAGGACAGCAGGAGATGTGAGAGGACGGGTGGAGAGCTGGGAGAAGGAAAAGCAGTCAACACGTGCGAAGCGTTCGTGTCAGGTGAAAGGAGTCTTCTTGGGTGAGCCGAGGTAAAAACAGCCTCGAGCTATGACTCTGTCATGGCTGGGAATTCGACATCACTGCTCTCGCTGAGAAAAGGATCTACGCAAGCGTTCAGTAGCAGGGTGACTTCAGAGGAAGATGCAGGACGGTGATCCGAGTGCACACGTGTGCAAACAGTGGGACAACACACGCAGCTCAGCACGTCTCTGGGAAAATCCATTCCAACATCTAATTTTAACCAAGGTCCACAAAAACAATGCACCGGTTTTTGTGAAGTATCAAATTGGGTGAAGCAGATTTTTGTTCCAAGGCATCCAACACTTTGCTTTCTGTAAACGATGTGTTTTATGTGCACAGCTCAGACTGTAGAAAGTGAAGAGAAAGATGTGGAAAAACACTCATCAGCTGCGTATTCTTATTATTCTTATTATTAGTCATAACTGAAAACGATAAAACACCAAATCTATGTCTTAGTAAGTCATTTTTGATTCATTTTTTAGTAATTTGGATTAATATTTTGGCTGCTTACTTATTTTGGAGCCTATCTCTCAATAAAGGAAATAAGCAAAATGAGGTTTAGTTTTTGACAATGTCATTTTGAACGTTTGTACATAAATCCAAAATATTATTTGTACATATACAATGAAAAAAATGTGTATATATATATATATATATACACATAAATATACATACAGTATATACATATACATCTTTTAAGCCTATCTTTTTGCAGTCTTTTGTTTCTTGGACACTGGCTTTTATCATGAAGACAATACACACACACACAGTATATATATATAAAAATGCTATACATTTCCAATTCGAGTCTCCTGAAATTGGTGATGGAATATTTTTCCTAAACTCCCAATTATGTGTCAATGTTTCATAGTGATTTCTACTCTGGTTCTATAATCTAGAAACTGATTTTACCTGAAAACTAAACAAAAACACGACCCACGACCCGACTCAACGTCAGACCCACGAGAAAATCTAAAATGACCTTTACCTTTCAGTTCTCTATCTGATCTATTTCCCAAAGCATAGCAGGCTTCTTTAGAATATTTTCTTCATCCTCCTGTTTGAGGACATTTGGTCCTCATTAAAATAGAAAACAAACACACATGGCTCTCTTGTCATTTATAGAAAGTGCCCGGGGGCTTGATGTCCAGCGAGTGCACGCAGATTAGTCACACCTGATCCTCTAAAAACTGCGACGTGCTCTTATCAAAAGGGCCCCCGGCCCCAACACGCTCCAGAAACCAAACCAGGTGCGACAGGATCCACCCAGTAATAATTGTGTGTGTGATGAAGGTGATGTGAGTATTTATAGAAGCAGCCACTGCTGAATCCAACACTTTGATTTGAAGCTTTCTGGGCCAATTCTCTAATCTGCTCTTTGTCAGCATTTTGATTTAACCCTCAGATGCAGAACATGTTTAGGCGGTTGTTTGCTAATTAATACCGACTCTCTGGTGGCAGTTAACACGGCGCTCGTACAGACGGCCGGCTTTCGTCTTCAAGTATAAAACATGAGATAAAATGGATCACATGAAAGCGTGCACTTCTACAGAACCATTTTCTCATTTCTACTCAAGGCCCTCGCTATGCACTTCTTCAGTGAATGTAAGAGCAAAATGATTCAGCCTTATTTAACTTCGTATTGTCCTGTTTGAAAGAGTATTCTGTTATTCTGTGTGTTTCCCCATGTTTCATCTCAAGTACACCGGTGTCCTTGGTGCGTCTTGGTACGTTTGAGGTTTGATAACTTAGCTTGTTACAGGAGGTGATAAGAAAACAGTCCGATATGATTTAGCTCAAGGTTGATAGATGCTCCTTATCCCCCATAATGCCATGTTGTAACTGTAAGGACCTGACTGGATCTGGTCTTGGGGGTCAGACTCATGTAGAGTCTCAACTCTATGAGCTCTGTCCTTCAGCTGGATCTGCTTATTGTTCTACTTCATTAACTATACGAAGGTTTGTTGTATCATCATTTATTTGTTAATTCCACACATTTTCCAACCCAGTGGAATGTGAGGGGAATGGTTTTTAAGTGCACAGCTCTGTCATCCACTGGACTGATCATTTGGAAGTTAGAGTTTGAAGACTGCATGTGAGGTTTTTTGGATCTAAAGTAACAAAATGCCAATTAAATTAAGCAAAACTGGATTTTCAGGCCTCAGAGTCCAAGACACCCTTGTCCTCAAAATCATTATGTTCTCTGGGCATCAGTTAGCGTGAAGTCATTTAATAAATTACTTATTTGTTTTCCAAAATGTTCTAACCTGCTTCTCTGAAGCACAGTGTCATCAGAAACTCTGAAGGGCCATGAGAGGAGCTCTGCGTCATTAACACTTAGGCCCTGCTTTGTTGTGATTTTTAGTTGCCTACATAGGTCATATTCCTAAATAGCAAAAATGACACACAGCAAATCTTGGGCTAGTATTGCTGGTTGTTTATTCTCCATTCAAAAGATCATGTTGCACAAAAGAAACGTGTTACAAAGGTTTAGGAATTGTTAACACTACATGTGAATTTAGAAATAATATTATGGACAATTTATAATTTTCAGATGCTTTATAAAGAGTCCTACTCTGTATGAACAAGTGCTATTTGCTATGATGTGGTGCTATATAAATGAAACTGAATTGAATTGAAACAATCCAGCTATGCCATAAAGATGCATTGTTGGTCAGTTTCTTCAAACTGGCTCTCAAATTGGCTACCACAGATGCCGCGTCTCGATTGTCACGGCAGTAGTTTCAGCTTTAACGTAATCAAAAGTGTTCGAAAAGGACGAGGATTTCCTGAGAGGGAACACTAAACACTAAGGAAGCTTTTTGGAGGAAGCTTTCCACAAAGAAATCCTGTCCCATTGTGTGCTGAACAGCGTGGCACCAAATAGCATCGCAGCAAGACAAGAATCGCTGCTGGTTGTGAACCTTTCTGCTCTCTCTCCAGTCGTCTCATGCTCAAACACAAACTGCATGGACATATATAAAACATATATAATTTAAAAAAAAAGGACATAAATGAGAAAGCATTGTTGAAAAAAATAATAAATAGACTCGGGCTTCCTCTTGAAAAGTTTGAGTAGCTCAATGTTGTTTTTGAGCACAGCAGCTACAGTTTTATCATTTGATCACAGAGTCCCACTTGATAACTTGTCAGTTCTCCATGTCCGCCCAGAGAGCAGCCAAGGTGTGACCAAGGCCTTTAACGTTGAACTTAAACTTGTGACGTTGCTGAAGCACAGTGGGAAGACCAGACCACGGACGCTCAGCGTTTCCTGTAAAAAGGCTTTAGAGGAGAAACAACCTAACCTATCCACCATGTTCCCCTCTGTTTCCCCATCTTCTCCTAACTTGTGCTGATGGGACAGGTTAGCCTGGTTCAGCAGGGCTCCCTCCGTTCAGCAGGTATGTCCTCTCTCCACTGTGACCAGCATCTGGTCAGCCAAAAGTTGCCATTACCGTCCCAGCCAACAGGCCGAGCCCTGCCAGAGCTCCCCTCAGTAGCCTGGCTCTGGGCCGGAGAGGCTGCTGTACGGACCTCCATCTGGAACACACCTACGGAAATATCACGTGTACATACAGTATGATTATACTGTATAATTCAATTTAGTGTTACTTCTATAGCGCTATATCATGACAGAGTTATCTCATAGCACTTGTTAATATAGAGCAAGTCTAGACCAACTCTATATAATCTGTGTAAGTATATAATGTGATACGCAGAAGGGTGACACGTGACTTATGGAACTGCAGGAGTGCATTTATCCCACGAGAAGAAGGCCAAATGTGCGTAAATATTAAATAGCCTGTTCAACCAAAAGATAGGTGATTGACTGAAGCTTTAAAACTCCTTTGACGAGATCATTTTGTAAAGGGGAGGATAATTAATGTAATGGCCTGCTGGCTGATTCAATCATAGCACACTGGACTGGAGCTGCTGTGAGCCATTAAGTCAGCAGGAGAAAATGAGGTAACTGAAGGAGATTTGAAGAGAAATGGTGTAAAGTAAGGACAACTGTTATTTGAAACCCTTAGTGGTGTTTCAGTAAGGTGCAGTTTTGCTGCTTCTTGTCATCTACTGGAGGCACGAGCACGACTCTTCCAACAGACATTCCAAGGTTCAATGCTGCTTTTACTGTCTCCTGAAAGACATAGTTGTTCTAAATTAAAGGAACTGCTACATCGAACACAGACATGTCATAAAAAGACACCTGGTGAATATATATTTAAAAAACCCTTAAACTCAATTCGCATACTTGATCCTCAGTTTTCTTGTTGGATTGTCAAGCGTGGAGCGTTTCCTGTGTGTATCACGCTCTCCGCACCTATACAGCACATGCACCAAGCTTATATTTGATGATTAAAGTTCATTTTTATAATAATCCAGCCCCATCCCCCTTGGTAATCGAGTCAAATCTTTACAGTAATACAAAAGCTTTTTTTCTTTTCAGTCTGCTCAACTGGATCCTTGCATACAAATGACTTTTTGTGCTATTGTGTTATATTGTGAGGTATATCTGCAAGTAGTATCAAGTTAAAGTCAAATAATTTTTTAAACCTTGATGAGAGATTAACATTGTATTGAGATGGCAAATGCATATATAATGAAACTGTTCTTTTTAAATATAAAGTGACTTGAAAGTTAAACTAGAAAATGTCACAGTTTAAAGTAAAAACTCAAACAAAAGGTAAAATACAAAACCACAACCTGCTAATTATAACATCAGCTTCTTGTGTTTCACACCCATTCACTCGTCTATCTGCCACCAAATTATTTTTCTTTACTCCTTTTAAATTATTTTAATTTATAGTATTTTATTCAAACTTTTAATGACCCAGACAAGGAAAAAAAAACTACACCCAGGTGCACTACAAGCAGTACGCCTATTAACAGTAATGGAGTTGCAATTTCTGCAAAATGAAAATACCAGCACAATTCATTCCGTGTTCGTGTTTACATTATAACTACGGAGATTAATTATTTTCATTCTCATTTTAACAGTCACAGCCATGTTACACACAAACAACTAGTGGTCAATAGAATATACAGAATATGCATCACCACCTAATAATAATAACAATAAGAAGAAACAAGATTCCTGACACTAATGAAACATCATCACTTTGCATCAAGGTGGGGTATTGCATTGTGGGAATTTCTAAAAGGGCACTACACTACGTACGTTTGACTAGACAATGTGGGACTGGGATTTACAATGAGCTCTTCATAAAACCATAAACGATTACCTAATATTTCCAAACCGTAGGACTACTTTGGACTAGGCTTCTTTCGACGACTGAAGGGAGGCCTACTTCTTGGAGATGAGATCATTAATGCACAAGGACGCCTCAGTCCTTGTGACCCCTCCAAGGGGTCGTGCATTATGTCAGGTGGAAACCCGGCGACGGTGTGGAAATGTTACAGCTCGTCTCTTAAAACACACGGACCTGTCACCAGATTCAGATCCCGTAAAGCTTCAGAAATGTGCCGCTCATGATTCTGGCTGGCTCTGCACTCAAATGCTGACCAGCCCTCGTTCTGTTGAATATCCGTCCTCTTTGCCATGTAAAATGTCCATCTGCATACTGCTTGACTGCACAATTACTCCGTGTGAAATTGTTAACTGAAAATATCAAAGAGAGGCAGAATGGCAAGAAACCAATAAGTACTGCGCTGCTGTGCTGCACTGACTGACAATCTCAAACTCATCGATGTGAAGGCCAAGCACAACCCTTAAGGTCTCAGGCTTAAAAAAAAACATCATTCCCACGATAGTGAGTGCCATCTCTGTAAGTGTTGAATCATGAGGGAAATTCTTATCTAGAATATCTCAGCTCTGTTTTTTTTTCTAACCTGGCACTTAAGGGAGTGATTATGATTATTTGTCGAACTTGTGTTCAGCCGGAGTGACCATTGGATATTTGTTGAGGAGTTAGAATCACACCGAGGTCACAGAGTGGGAAGGTGAGGGTGGCGGTCTTTACAGCTGCGATAGGTACAAAGGCAGTTATCAATAAATACCAGTGGAATGAAGAGATGATGTTAAATGTTAAGGGGAAAAAGCAATTTTCTGTTTAATTGAGAGCTGAGAACTGAATTACATGCTTGCTGAATTGAAGAGTGGCCCTGAAAGATCGACACAATTGCCTTTGCAACCATTAATAAGCACACTGCGTTTGTGCTGCTGCTCAAGTTATTCCCACTATATTTACACTTTAAGGCATACGTTAAGGTCTAGTTAGCTTTAGCTTTCACAGGCTAACATTTACATGACCTCACCCGTGTTCATTGGCAGGGTTTTGACTGTGATGTTCCACTGTTGGATGTTTGTGCTGTTGGTCTGACTACAGAGGACCGACTCCCAGCCAGGAAGAACCAAACGCATGGTGTTGGCTGGAGAATCCCCGACTTGACTAAATAGAAAACATAAAGTTAACCTCCAAATTCTGACTAATGGATAAAACAAAAAACCAGCTAAGTTAGCTAAATTGATAGTCAGCAGCCATTTTGCTATGTAGTTGCAACTTCCCGTCACATAACTTGGCTGTGCACGTCCTTCCTGCTTTGTGCACCGACCCGTGGCCTTCACTCAAAGCATGTCTTCAGTCGGCAACTGCACGATGCAGATGGTTCTGCCCAGAAGGTTCAGTTTAGTAGAGTCCACAACATTTTACAGCAGGGATCATTGTGAAGGAGACCAGAGAGACAGGTACCGAGCCTTTCAGAGTGTACCTCTGTGCTGGGCAGCGTTCGGTTAGCACACTTTTACCTACCAGCTCTACCTTCACAGCACAACAACAACAGAACAACACCGACGAGTTGGCGAGAGCCCAGCTTTTGTTGTTATGAGACGATGGCATCGTTTTTTGTTCTTTAGTTTCAGCTCTCTTTTCCTCCAGGCCTCCCACCAAACCCACTACCGCTCCTCACCCCCACCCGATGAGCTGAGAAGTGGAGCTAAATACACTTGACCTTGGCAGACCAGCAGGGGCCACCCAGCTGGGGCCCCGGCACTGGCATCTTGGGTCCCTGGCTTGGGGCCAGTGCTGACGGTGCTGGGAGGGTTTGGCAGGGATTATGGTCTTTGGGTGAAGATCACTGTGGCATGTTCAAATAGGAGAGGAGGCTGCCAAGAGGAGGGAGCAGAGGCCCGGGCACTTCATCTGGGGCTCATCCACACACAGATATGGAAAAACACACGAGCACAAAAACACATATGCATGCAACTGATGAATAATCATTATGGATTAATCTGCTGGGGTTTCATTTCTGATGCATCGATTGACTGGTTTGTAAAAATTCAGAAGATGGCGAGTGGCACCTTCACAATGCTTTGTTTTTGTCCAATCAATAGTACATAATTTTAACTTGTTAAAAATACATTTAAAAGCAGCAAATCTTCACATTTTAGAAGCTTGACATGTGAAAAAGCATGAAAAATGAGTTGCCAATAAAATGTTCTGTCATTCCAGTAATCGTTTCAGTTTAACTAAAAATCTTAATTTATAATGTAACTAGTAACTAATGCTGTAAAGTAATTTTATTACAGTAAATATTACAATATTTCACTCTGAAACGTTATGAAGTAGAAGTAGAAAGTGGCATGAAACTAAAACACTGACATAAAGAACAAGTACCTCAAATCTGTAGTTAAGTACAGTACTTGAGAAACTGTACTTAGTTACATTCCAGCAGAGGAAATGATGTTCAATAGTAGATCAGCTGCTGCATTTTCTGCCGTGATCTCAACTTTACCAATAATGTAACTCCCCTGACTTTACTTTAGTTGTTTCGCTATGCTGATGATGTGCAACATCAGACATTCATTCTCAAACAATGTATTCACGTGTCGTCCACAGATGATTTGGCCTTGACCACTAAAGGAGATATGCTTTTATCCTCCAAGTACACACTAATGCACAGGATCAAGTCAAGTGTACTGTCAAGAATACTGTATCACTTTCTGCATCCAGACTCATGCAACCACCAATTAAGTCACATCACCTGATGGTCAGATGGGCACCACAGCAGCTCCCAACCTTTTTAGCCCCATCAGATGGGCCTTTATCATACCCCTTTGATAGAAGGGATGGCTTTATGGTATTGTTCAATGGTATTATTTATGCCAAGTTTGCATTTGTACTGCTGCCAGTTGGAGTGACAGAAACTGGTTGTTTCAACCATTTACAGCTTTGTTACTTTGTTGTCTTTCTGTCAGCTTAATCAATTTACAATTGCCTCGGGTTGGTTGGAAACTGAGGCATGTCTTGTGCAGTCAGACTGCCATTGTGGGTAGTTAGTAGTTATTGTGATAATAACTACGAACATCAGCATCACACAAATTTTCTATTATCACTTCATTTTTTTCCTATATTTTCTCCACAAATATGCGGATGTATATTATCAAACCATAATTCTTTTTTTTTTTTTTCCAAATCAACTGAGCTTCCGTTTTCAAGCACCCCTGGGTGTCACACACTGGGCTACTAAGTGACTGCAACAGCAAACAGCAAACAGCTGTTGACAAGGAAAACAAACTGATTTGTGGATTTATATTTTGTTGTATCACACATTTGCTCCTGAGGTCTTGAAACCAACAAGTCCTCATACCTACAGGACAACATATCATGTGTAAGTGCCTTCCACGATGACTGTCACATAGCTGACTCCTACAGTTTGAGCATGTTCTGATCTGCCATGTATGTAGCAAAGCCTGAGAGCTAGTTCAGGCTGTAAAGTCCACCGCTACACTGAAATGACATACTCTTGTCATTGCACTCCATTGTACCCTATTTATTATGGCGGTGATTTGGCAGTCAATGTGCACTTTTTTTGCTGAATGCCTGCTCCCACACTGCTCACCTAAAGGCTATGCTGTCACTTAATGCTACAACAGCTGTTGCTGCTGTTCGTTTAGTATTGCATAAGCCCCACCTCCACACCAGCATCCACCTCTACGGCTCGGAGTCTACGTTCCCCTAAGTGGAAAGTTTTCATAGTCATCGGCAAGGTCAAAGTCTAGATACCAAATATCAAAGTTTTACATCATCTACATTCACATGATTATGAATTCAGTGTGAGATAGCTGACTGCACAATGGTCAGCGTCTGGTTATTTTTAGGCAGCCAAAAAATGAGCTACAACCGGATTAAGGTTAGGTGAAATCATGATATTTAACAGACAGCTATTTTGAGTGTTAGGGTCAGGCTGTGAGACAGCTTTGCTCTCTGCAGTGCACGCCCTAACTGCAGGCATTATCTTCATGTAGGAAAGGTCTCATATACCTGCAATCAATGTCGGTTAAACTTTGCATCTAATTCAAGGAAAACTGGGGAAATAAACCTGTTTATTAGACGGACAAAAGTCTCACTGCTTTTGAGGACACGGGTTCACAGGATGACTCTGGCAGAATCTTCCCCTCCTGGTACTTGTTCAATGGAGGGGAGCAGCAGTTTGCCAAGCTAAAAACAGAGCCATTTGGATCCACTTGCAGGGGCAGCAGTAATGATGGCAGACATTGGCAGGGGGCAGCGAGACTCATTATAGTCATTAGTTTCACCTAATTTCTGTGTCAAGTCTCTTTTGCCATGCTGG
>JAVQJF010121964.1:0-17151 GCA_036023855.1 Gadopsis marmoratus | reverse complement strand
TTTGCGCATTACCATGACGAAGACAACTGTTGATGGGGTTGAAACTTGGCTAAAAGTAGAGATCGCTACTCAAAAGTTGTGCAATGTCGTGTCCAGCTGACCAAAATTGTATTGGCCTTTCTGTCAAAAGTAGAGCTGTTTAAATAAGTCCCTTTTTCATAGCTGAACAGTCAACTATGAAACACATTCCAGCTGCAGAGCTACCTTCACCGCAACAGTTGTCCCAAAAAAAAACCTCTTGTCTTTCAGCAGCATCACTTAACAAATTCTTAAACATAACACATTTGTTGTACAAATGAGTTTAAATACACAGAAATAATTCCACTATTGTTTTAAATAAATATTGTAGAGGAGAAACCTATTGCTATACTAGCTCTAGTGACTTATTAGCACACTTGGCTTACTGCTGGCCTTAGATTATAAAGCGTCTCTTGAGAGTCTCCCAGAGTTTGTGCCACCTGTGTAGTAAACCTCAGGAACATTGAGAAGAGTCAGAACAGACGCAGTAAGGATGGATGGAAGCCTGGCCTGCTGGCAGCTCTGCAGGCGGATGGAGCCATTGAAACACAGATGTTTGCATGCTGATGCAGTGTTGCAAACCATGTGGGCACTGGCACAATGCGATCGATCAGAGTAGAAAGTGTATTATAAAGTATTATCCGTGTACGTGCCAATCGGCATGCCAGGAATACAGCAGGTGCTCCGAGTCAGAAATATATATATCTGTTCGTGAAGTAAGGGGCAGCAGCCTATGCAAATGCATGTAAAAAAATAATGAGTGGAACAGAATATCTAAAGTTAAACCTAAGCAGAATACTATCATTGTGATAACTGCACTAGTCAGTTTTATTTTTGAAGCCCACATCACACATTTGCTTCAGTGGGCTTTACAATCTGTGCAGCATACAGTACACACTAATGTGCCGTATAATAGACAGTTCTTTAGATCTTTGTTGTGCTATTGTGTAGTTTTTATTTCTGCAAAGGCATATTTTGATGTTGAAAAGATAAGCTTGCCTTGTAGTAAGTGTGTCGTTGTCTTCCAGTGTCGATTAACCAGTTCCCTTGTGTGAAAATAATGTCCTGACTTAAAAAAGCATAAACGTTTTTAGAATTATAGCTGTAGAGCGACTATTCTCGTGTGTGAAAAGTCATGCTCAGCCATGAAAAGCCACGTTGTTTCACACTTTTTTCAGCTTTGCTTTGTTCTCTTGTGCTTAATCTGGTAAACTCTGCTTTGTAGGCTCTCGGCAAACAAAAGGTCTTTGCCTGTAAATTAAGTTGACACCGGTGTATTGGATGTTTGAGCTACCTGTGCTGAGTTAAGTTCTCGTGTTTGGTGAAAATTAGAAATCAAAACTTCATTGCGTATATCTGCATCGCATCAGAAACGCTGGACCTGGCGACAAGGATATATTTCCTTAGCGTGTCCCATTTGTTTTGCCTTTGTGTAAATGCTTACAATATGGTTCGGGTTGATAAATGTGTATTTGCAATCAGCAAATATTGATATTGCCTTTTTTCTGCACGTGGATGTTAGCATTTTTCCAGCAGTTGGCTAGTGTAGCTTAAAGTGTTTTGCTTTTTCTTTCCAGTGGACCCTTGCTGTCTTGAACAATATATCACCTTTTATGAAATAGAACCATTGAATGGAAGAGACATTTCTACCATTCAAAATGCATAGTTATTAATTTTATAGTCCTTGAGCAATGTTTGAATGCAGACATCATCTGGACATCTTTTGTTGCTCTACACATTCTGTTAGCTGGTTAAAATGTCAACACTTAAATTCCGACAGCTACCAGCCACTGTATCCACACCTCCTCTCTCCGTTTGCAGGGTGAAGTGCTCTACAGAGTCCGCTGGAAGAATTACTGCTCTGACGATGACACTTGGGAGCCAGAGGCCCATTTAGAGGACTGCCGCGAGGTCCTCTTAACCTTTAAGAAGTCCATGGCTGACGCAAAGGCCAAGAAAGAGGCAGAAGCCAAGAAGAGCGTGGTAAGTGACAGGTTGTGTCAGGTATACAGACTACTACTGATACTCTAGTCAGAAAAACAATAATACTGGTGTAGGTCCAGCATTTATGGAGTACAATGTTTACTCTTACTGTGGCTTGCTGGAATGACCAACCTGTGTTTTGGTTTGTTGCAAAACTCACAGCTGATGAAATCATAGAAAAACACGTAGAGATTGCTTCACTCCCCACCGTTGAACATACATGTTAGTAGTCCAAGATAATAATTAATTCTGTAGATATACAGTATATGCCGGGGACCAAATATTTACTGATCAAAAAAGATATATCCGTGTCCTCAAGTTTGGCTGTTGCACATGACGAGCAAACGTATTTGTTTCTAAATCAGTTATCTCACAACTAACAACGCTGTTCTTAATGGGGTTTTTTTGGGGGGGAGTTTCTGTTGAGTCTCCGGTGTTTGCTGAGACAGGTGGACTAGTTTGCCATAAGGTTTATTTGAAAGAAATGCTGCCTTAATATTAGTGATGTTGGATGTAGCTCATAGAATGAGGAGAGAATATATGAGAACAGCGCTGGGTTTTTAGTTCACTAAAGTGCTGATTAATAAAAATCATCAGACTTAAGGGGACCCCGTGGAGTCTTTATTTTTTGGGGGGGGGTAAACAAATAAAAGCTCCACACTACTCACCAAAACACATTAAGCATTTTACATCAAGCATTGTTTACATCTTGTTTACTGGCTTGCAGCCTTATTCTTCTCTGTTTTTGTTGGAGCATTGCACCAAGTCTTGGCGTGTCCTCACCACCTGTAGGTCAGGGCTGTGTATGGCGTAAACAAAACAGAGCCCCACTCATAGAAAACCAGGTCTAAAAGTCCACAGGGAACCTTTTAAGCCTGAAAGACAAAAACAATATACAATTTCAAAATGTGACATTGCTTGTCCCGTTCTCCTATTAGAAACCTCTGTCTACAAGGAGCGACATGTTTGATGCAGACTCAGAAAGTGACGGTGACAAAGACCATCCAACCGAGATGCCCACCAAAAAGAAGAAAAAGACAAAGATCCGGGAAGAAGAGGAACCACCTCCAAAGGACAAAAAGAAGAAAAAGAGAGACAAACGGAAGGAAGAGTTCAGGCCTCTACCAGCACCAGAGACAGATGAAGAAGAAGAGAGAGCCCTGACTCCACCCTCTCCTCCCAAGGAGAAAAAGACTGAATCAAAAAAGCGGCTGGTTGACTCTGAAGAGGAGAACGATGAGCCTGTTCCATCCAAAAAACACAAGAAGGAAAAGGGGAAAGAGGGAAAGCATAAGAAAGAAAGGGGTGAGGAGGGCAAGAAGAAGAAATTGAAGAAGGAACGTAAGACCTCTGAAGACGAGGCCACTGCACCGCTGGAAGATGACCTGAGCGACGGCCCGTCTGAGTCTCAAATGGACGATACTGCATCAACGGATACTGCTGCAAAATCAGCCGAGAAGGCACGCTTGGACGACAAGTCCAAACAAAAGAAGGGGAAGTGGGATTTAAAGCTGCATGAGAAAAAGAGCAAAAAGCCAGATGCCACCCTGAAAGAAAGCAGCCTCCAAAAACTAAAGAGCCTCACCTCTAAAAGCAAGGAGGAGGCTGCCCCACACTCAGACTCCAGCGATAGCTCCACCTTACATAAGAAAGCCAAGAGCAAAGGGCAGGAGAGTACATCTGCACCACCCAAAGTCCCGTCGTCTTCCACATCCTCATCATCGTCCTCATCTTCTGTCACAGCAGCGAGCAGCACCAAGGGAAAGGATGACGAGGTGGGTAAAGAAGAGGTATTGGGACAGAAGGATGCCACAGGCTCCACTAACCTGTTTGAGAAGTTCCTGTTAAACTGCGAGGCCAAGGACCGCGCCCCCCGCAGGCAGCCAGCGCATCAGCCCACCCCAGAAAAGAACAGCAGCAAATCCACAAAGGTACAGTATTAATCATTATTCTTTATTTGAATCCTCATTGGCTTCCAGAAAGTGGTCACTATTCTTCCTGCGGTCCAGGAAGACTAAAATAGCTATGTATATTTTTCCATTCTTTTGCTGTGCAGAAAAATTGTCTTTTGTTTGTCTATTTGGAGCTCTTTTATCTACACCTGACTTGTTTTTTTGGAGCAGATTTTTTTCTTAGTAGGATGCACTTTTTCCCTCTGCTACAGTTCAGATACCCAAACGCATGGTCTCCAATGCATGAATGAAAAATCTAGGAAATGGGAACCTCTGTGTGTTAACTGAGTTTAAGATTTGTGTAAGATATCTTGGGGCTACACGTATTACTTAACTGTACACACAACACATATAAATCAATTCTTAGGATTACTGGTCTTGCAAACAGCACTGAGCTGCAGTGATAAACAGTGATCAGAGATGTCGCACTTCTGTCCTCTGTGTCTCCACACGGACACACGCTTCCCTTTGCCAGCATTAATGTTTGCCCTGTTTGATGGAGCCTGCTGCTCAGTGGTTTGCCTGGAAAATCGTGTTAACGTTGTATTTTTCTTTTCCAACATTAGCTTATAGGAAAGATTGAGAAGATCTCCAAGCCAAGCAAAGAGTCTCCAGCTCAGAAAGCAGAGGCTGAGAAGACCAAGCAATCAGATGGTATGCATGACACACAGGCACAGAAAAATGTGAAACAATTAAATAAAGTTATTATTGGTGTTTTTAGGTTGAACATGTACATACATAGTCACGTCAACCCTAATAGCACCCTAACAGGTGAGAACATGCCAAATACAGAACAGTGTGTGTGATTGCACCTTTAGCCTCTTTGTGCAGTGTCCCCAGGTGTGTGGACACCGGTGTCCACAATGGGGAAACAAGTTGCTCATTAACCAAAATGAGGGACTTTTCATTGATTTAATGGTATGCCTGATTTGGTGTGTGGGTTTGTTCACTACCTCAGATGTGTGCATAATCCAGACTTGTATTTCATTCATCAACCGAGCATATGTAGGGGTGCAGAGAAAGAGCACAGCGAGTTAAGTTGTTTGCACCTTCGAGTTTGTGGGTTTTGTTTTTTATATAGGTTTTCCAGCTTTTTGTTCACCACAAAGCACGCAGGGGAAAAGCTTTTCTTATAAATATAAAATTGGATAAAAACTAGCCAGCTTAGTCAAGCTCATGTTGTGTTGCTGCCTCCGAATGGCAAATGCAAATGAGAGACCAAAGCTGGAGGAAACCTCCCGTAACATTTAGATCCACTAGCGAAAATGGACAACGATTAGTGTCAAACTGTATGCCGACATTTCTCAACTGAAGTCGGGAATGTCTGTGGAAACACTTCAAACATGACATTTACGATGACATTACCCAAATCTGTCTTTTAGTGGAATGACGCAAGGTGAGTCCTTCTCCCCATGTCAAAGTAAAAACTAATGCTACAGGAGTGTTTATCACTGCATGTTAGTCCGTCTCTATAAATGAGCACAAACTGGAATTATCAACAGGTCAGAGTTTACTTATGACATAATCCTTATTTATTTATTCTTTTTGACAATTTGCCAGTATTTGAGTGCCTTAACTGTTACAGTAAGAATACTGTAATGTTTAAATATTTCAAAATAAATGACAAAACGAGTTCAAGAAGGGCTGGAGAAATGGCTTCTGGTGTTCTTGGACTTGATATTTTGTCAGTCAATGCAAAAAATGGTAGAATCCACACGCTCTCTTTGTTCCCTCTTATAATTTATTGTATTCGCTGTTGTGCAATACTTTGAACAGTTACAAATTTTAATCGGGCACAAAACATTTGACACAATGAGAGTTACAAATAAAACAAACGCATGACAAAATCAACCGGACTCACCACCCCACCCAAAATAACTTTTTTCCTGATTTGATATCACTACTTAATGAACATGACAGTGAAAAACAAGTCTTGGCTGATCAGGAATAGGGAATGGCAATCGCGAAGATGTAACAAGCTGCAGTGTGCTATAGGTTTGATAGACAGCTGTGATGGAGAATCTTTATAACAAATCTCCCAACAAATATGACAAGTTGCCTGCTCCTCCATTAGTCCCCAGACCTGGCCAGAGTTACGGCTTCAGCCTGGACAGCGACGAGAGGGAAGCAGAGGAATCTACAGCGAAGCTGAGGACTGCGGAGGATTCACGGGAGCGGAGGGAGAGGCCAGAGGAGGCGCAGCGCCCCAGCTGGGAGAAAAGAACCCCATCAGATGACAGGAGGAAGAGGAGAGAGGACAGTGAGCCCAGGCTCTTCATGGCATGTGATGACAATCAGGACACCCAGATCCCACCAGAGGGCGCTGACAAATCTGGTACGTTCCTGATTGTCTTGCTGATATTTGCGTTCTTCCAAATATCAGATTGTGCATTTCCCTCTGCGCAGATGTCAGTCTTATTGAATTTTTACCAACCTACAATCTACATTTTGTTACACTGTACTTGTACATGTGTAATGACAATAAAGTTGAATCTAATCTAATGTGACCTCAGTGTTACTACAAACACTTAACTGAAGTTTGAAACCTATATGTGAGCAAGGTTTTCAGAGAGAATAAGCAGTAATTTGTAGTATGCAAGGTTACTCCACGCCCAACTAATGAAGTATCTCTCTCTGTGTTGTGTGTTATCCAGACAAGGGCCAAGCCACTTTGAGTCTAGGAATGGACCTCAACCTGGACTGGATGACTCTGGATGACTTCCAGAAACATCTGAATGGGGAGGATGAGATCCTTTCAGGTCCACCGTTATCACCCAGTGAGTAGTCCCATTTGCATCTTGGACAATTAGCTGACTGTCTTCTGACTGACTGCTACTGCTGTCTAAAAACTTTCAAAAAGTTGATAGATGATTTTCTGACTTGGTCAAGGATGTATGATGCACCCCAGACTGTCCATGTAGTCACATGGACATCCAAAACTGCAACTGCTCTTCCTGCCATTGGAGAAAACAGCTAATTCCTGCTAATCTGTTACTATGCTAATGACTGTAGCAGAGCTATGTTGATATTAAAAGTATACAATGCATGCAGTCTCTGGGCTTGTCCTACTGGGAGGCTGTCCAGCTATTTTCTCTTAAGTTGTTAATGTAATGACTGGTTCAATTCTAACTTGTAAACCTTCAGATCATAGACTATCCACAATATGCCCATACACAAATTAAATCTGTATTTATTTTATAGTATATTTTTATTAAAGGAATGGTATATTGTTTGAAGTGTTTTCATTTTTTCAATATCTTGCTACGTATGTTTTGATTGTGAGATCTGTAATGTAAGTTATTTTAAGCTTAATTTGCTACCTTGTTCTTGTCAGGTGAGTTGCGGGAAGCTGTAAAAAGTGGAGATTACATGGCTGTAAAACTGGCACTTAATTCCAAAGAGGACTACAATCTGGACCAAGAGGTATGTTCCTTCCCCTTCAAAATTTTTTGGTTTAATACATTTTTATAAAACCATTCACACCAACCATCTTTTTTTATTTATTTAAATGCTGACTAGCTGGTGCCTTATTTTATTTAGTTTAATATGTATTTTAAATATACATATATCAAGGCTTCTTGAGCCTTCAATTCCAATATAAAGCCCAGTTTACAAATTTTACAGCTCGCACCTTGGTTGTCCCCGGTGTGTATGTGATGTGTGGGAGTGTTTGTGCAGTTTGGTTATGGGGGAAAAGTGAATTTTGTGGATAACCAGTAACACACAGTTGTCTGCCACAAACGGCACTCAAAAGGATGAATACGTGCCCGGCCAGGTCATCTGCATTACAAATGTGTGAACTGACATTGCATTTTGCGGAATGAGAAGCTACATGGTTGGAAATATTTGAAAAGCATTTGACAGAAACGGAGGTGGTCAAGGAATGGTTTTTTGTTTTTTTTTGTCCTGTGTGAAATGTCTTCACACCAGACACATTTTAGCTGTTTCGGGCACAATCTTTAAACATCTTGCAAAGATGTCATGGTGGTATAGATGCTTGTAGACATTTTTTCTTTCTCCGATCTGTTTGTGATTGTGACTTGATCAATTGGGACTTCTGAAACCTTTTGTGAATATCTCAGCAAACCCTCTAATAAATTTGGAAGTGACACAATAGTATCGGCAGGACTGGAAAATACTGAACCGGAAACGCAGAGGAAGTGGCTCTATAGGGCAACATAATGTAGCAGAGACGACTCATTCCATCAAATTCAAAGGATCTTAATAATTAACCCATAGGAACAAATGTCAAGGTCTGCATCCACAGACTTTACTGTTTCATGTCTACTAATAATTCAATGCCTCAAGATGTTTTTCACAACTCCAAAGCACCTTTGCTTCTGCAACAAACACAGGTAAGAATGTGGCCTCAAACTATTTTATTTTTCTATGCAAACAAAAATATGCTATTTGTTAAGTAATGTTGTAATAGTGTAAATATTCCATAATGTAGTCAATTTAGTTTGATTACAACTTGGGTTTGTTTGTACTTTATGAAGGTGGAACAACTGTGTGGTCATTAGGTTGCAAAGTTAAATTGTACCTATAATGCATTGAGAACTAAAGGGCAATGCTGCTTACAGTCAAACCCAAATCTAATGTGGGCAGAATATATGAACATCTCAACTTGGCTAGTAGTAGTATTGGTAGTAGTAAGCTAGTTCATTGTTATCAACCTAAAAGTAGTTTAAATTTCTGTTTTATTGTGTGTGTAATTGTACATTGATAACTTGGACCTGATATTATTAATTTACCATTATATGTTCATGATATTGTGTGCACTTTAGAGACTGTAGTGTCATCTTTCCTTGCAGTGAATAAACCAATGGAAGAAGACAGTGAACACATGAAGTGTTAGGACAAGATGAACCCTTTTGAAGCAGGTACATACTGCATACTGCATAATGCTTTCAAAACATGTCATCATCATGATCATAGCACATGTGCAGCCAGCATGCACCAGTTATTATCATGTATTCAGGGTCCTCTTTTTTCTTTTATCTTACCTTCAAATTTGAAACATTTATAGATGACATCCTAAATAAATAAAAAACGTAATGTTATGTGAATGGATGAACACCATTAAAGTGTTCCCATTTTTTGTATCTGTTCTTGGCCTGGTCCCTGGACTCTTTTTCTGTTTTTAACCACATTGAAGACATGCTGTGTTAAAGGAAATCATCGGTTTTATAGATCTATGCTATGCTAAGTCAAACTTGTTTTGTATATGACCTCAAACGTAAGCGAGTGTGTTGATTGCAAGCCATGAATGTAGGTGTAGTGTCAGTACATATTTTGTTCTTTCCATGTAGCATTTCATCCAACACCCCATGACTACATATATTTGGTTAGACATTTATAATGTCAAAACGCTGCTTGATCCAATAAAGCCATTAACTTCTTGAATGGGTCACATGTGGTTTTTGTACTGGCGATTTGAGAGGTGTCAGGGGTTTTACCGATGTTGGGCTAAAAAGTGATGTATGGCTTGGTGGGGCGTTGCCAAGGTGTTGATGCGTTTAACAGCAATTGAACTATGCAGAGGATTTTGAAAAAGCAATACCAAAAAGAAAAATGTTAGTTGACTTATCACCACCATTTAAAACAAAAAATATGTAAACCAAATTTTAGATTTTATTTTTTTCCCCCTCACATTTATTTCCTAATGAATCTGTGTTTTTAAATTAACTCAATCAAATTATTCATAAGGTCTGATTTGGCTATGAGTCTTACATATACTTGTTCTTTTACAGGCTTGTACTATTGGTGAGACGAGGTCATTTGAAGGAGAGAGGAGCTTGATTGAAGAGAGAAGTTCGAGTGATGCTCTTAGGTTGACTTCTAACCTTGACAGTGCAAGAAATGAAGAGGGTACTCCAAGAGTAAGAGAGAATGTCCCGCAAGATTTGGATGGTCCAAAAGATGGTGAAAGAATGCCAAGCTGCCCTGCCAGTACAAACACTGCGCAAGTGACAGTGAGGGAACACAAAAAGATCCAAAAAGGTGGGAAGAATATAATTGAATCCAAAACCACTGCTTGTGATTCAGCTACCAAGCAGGAAAGTGAAGGAAATGAAGACCAGGGGCAATCACAGGAAGACGAGATGTCGGATGACACAAAAGGTGGTTTGTCAAGTAAAATGAGTTTGCAATTTGATAATTCAAATCTAACCAGAAATGCAGAAGGGATGCTGACGAGGGACAATGACAAAGCAGAACAAAAGGGCGAAACCAGCGAACAAACTTACTCCAAGGAAGCGAATAACTCAAGTCATGAGACGACAGATGATGTAGTGGCAAGTCAGTCACATAGTATCGACCAGGCTCTGTTGTCGGGAACAAAGGAGATTACTAAAACGCGATCATGGTGCCGCAGGAAAACTGTGGAGAGGAAACAACCAACACGATCCAGTTTAAGGACTTGTAAGAAAGTGCTTGAAACAAAACCTAGCACAGCAAATGATGAGAAAAAAGAGTCATGCAAAAAGCACTTCTGTTTATATTGCAAAATGGCTTTTACCCAACTTGCAAAGCATCTGGAAAGGAAACATGCCGAAGAAACGGATGTTGCACATGCAATACACTTTCCCAAAGGTTCCAAAGTCAGACAGAGTTTGCTTGACCAAATTCGCAATAAAGGAGATTATGAACATAATTGCCAAGTTCTCAAAAGTGGTGAAGGGGAAATTGTGACCAAGAAACAGGTGAAAAATCCCAGCATATCTGTCCGTGACTTCCTGCCTTGCCAGCACTGCTTTGCTTTTTATCGCAAAACTGATTTATGGAGACATGAGCGGTCATGTAAGGCCAGAAAGGGAGATCAGAAATCCTCTGAAAGGACATATAAAAACCACAGTGCTGCCTCTCGGCTGCTTCCAATGTCAGAGTTTTTAACTGGAGGCTGCGAGGAAATCATCCACATCATGCATCAAGATGACATCTCGAGGCATATCAGAAATGACCCACTTATTTGTAAATTTGGAAATGCGTTGTCCGCTAAGTATGACCACGATAAGTCACAGTTTGCTTATATTGCACAAAAGATGAGGGAACTAGGTAGATTTATACTAGCTGTGAATGAGCTTGACAAGAACGTGAAGTACTTGCATGAAATATGTCTACCATCCAGATTTGAATTAGCCGTTGAAGGGGCCAAAAAAGTTAGTGGTTTTGATCCCAGTTCCAGCAAGTTTAAAACAGTTTCCCTTGTCTCAAAGGTCGGCTACTCTTTGAAACGAGCTGCAGAAATAGCTTTTGGGGAAAGTCGGATGACAGAGGACAGTGAAACTGAAAGTGAAGTGAAAAAGTTCATACAACTTCTTGATACAAAATGGACTGAGTGTTTTTCACGCAAAGCACTTGCGCTATCTCTTAAGCAAGATGTCAAGAAAGTGGAAGTAGACAAATCAACTGTGACAGAAGATTTGATAAAACTCCACAGGTTTATCACAGGGGAAGAAGATGAAGCCAGAAAGGAGCTCAAAGACACTCCTAGTTTGTCAACATGGAAAAAGCTGAGCGAGGCCACTCTAGCAGATGTTTGTTTGTTTAACAGAGGAAGGGTAGGAAATATTGGTAGAATGCTTTTGCAAACATATACTCTTAAAAAGAGTAGGGGAACATTTGTGCCATCTGCAGACCAAATAAGGAAATGCACAAAGCTGGAGCTGGACCTTGGTGCCAATTTCACCAGGTTGGAACTAGAGGGTCAGTATGGAAGGAACATGCTGGTTCTGCTAACAGAAAGGATGGTTTTGTCAATAGACTTGCTCATTGAAAACAGGGAACTAGCGGGTGTGTCAAAAACGAACCCGTACCTGTTTGCACGTACTGAAGGCCCATCATTCATCAGAGGATTGGATTGTTTCCGAAGGGCTGCAGTGGAATGTGGAGTGAAAAACCCAGAAGCACTTCTGTCCTCATCATTAAGAGAGCAAATTGCCAGCTGCTGGCAGCTAATGAGCCTCAGTGAATGTGAATTGGATCAAGTGGCCAAGTTGGTGGGAAGGAGCAGCCAGGAATGTTACAGGCTCTCAAAAAATCCTTTACAGCTGGAGGAAGTAAGTAAACAACTTCTCAAGATGGATCGAACACTGCCATCAAGTCCGCCCAGCACTGCAATAGATGGTGGGTACCTTTTTGCTCTTCTGAATACAAATGTTAGATGACAAATAACTATACTTTGAGAGCACTGGCTAACATTTAACAAACAATCTCAACTCTTAAGTTTGCTTAATTGCTTGTTCTGGAGCTTTCAACTGTCACACTGTCTTCATCAGCAGTTTTCTCAGTTGTCATGGAACAGTAGATGTTGAAACCCCTGATCCCTTTTTGCATGTGACAGTTAATTCTTGACCTTTTGAAAGCAGCTGACAAAACTCAAGGTCCACTTACTCATTTATTCTGGAGCTTTTGACAATATCAAGCAATCTTGGAAACAGCAGCTGACAAAAATAAAATTTTGCTCTTTCCAAAGGTCAGGAATGAGCTGTCAAGCTCTACAGTGGAGAGCGTAACATTTTATCATTTTAAATTGAAACGGTACTGCATTCTAAATTGGATGAAGATATTATTGTATTTCATTTTTTTATATAATAATTCTCTACACTCATCTTTTTAGGAACTGTACAGAAGCCCGCTTTAAAGAGAAAACCTTGGAGTGAGAGGGAGCAGCTTGCAGTGAAGCGTTACTTGAGTGAATTTATCACAGGGATGAAGGTTCCAGGCAAAAAGGAGTGCAACGCTTGCATAGCTGCTGAACCAGATCTCGGTGGAAGATCTTGGACAGATGTCAAAAACTATGTACACAACACACTACAGACAGTACGGAGGAGAAATAACCAGCAAAAGTCTGAAGGGAATGTAAATGAGAGTCCATCAGCTGAAGTCCAAACCACGACGAATGATTTAGAGGACACAAATGTTGTCTGCACTATGACGACAGTGCATCCAGATCACCTGAGAGAAAGTTCAGATTGTTGTATGTCAATGGCATCATCATCACCATTCACCCAAGAGATGACTTCAAGTTACGCATCCTTGTGTTCTACTAGTACAAATATGGTCCATACGAGTCAACCATTGATTTCCACTTTCACACCATTGAATGCTACAGATACACAAGTGGTTCCTACATTTACTCCACACAACACTACAAATGCACTAATGCCTCCTGTATACACTTCAGAAAACAACATAATTATGCCAATGTCATCTTCTTATACACTTAATGCCACAAGTATGTCACCATCTTCTGTATATATGCCACAGGACACTACAAGTTCACCAATGATTCCCAATTTTAGCACCCTTACTGCTACTAGCACCTCAATGATTCCTACATTCACAGCATTGAATACTCCAAGTGCACCAATGGTCCCTACATTTTCAGCACTAACTGACAGAAGTAGGTCTATCGTTTCTTCATTCACACCACTAAACCATTCAAGTACAGCAGCATACCCCACAAGCCCACCGCCTAGGGCCCCTACAACTGCGCAGGTTGTCCCAACAATCCATAGACCGAGTGTTACTGACAGAACACCAGTTGTACGGGAAAGTACAGCCGTGTCTGTTGCAGGAAAACGAGTCAGTCCAGCTGTCAAGCCTCAAAAGAGAAACAAGAGGTTGTGGAGTGAGGAGGAACAGGCAGCGGTGAGGCGTCAGCTTGGAAACTTCTGTAAACTGGTGAAAGTGCCAGGCAAAAAGGATTGTGATGCATGTTTAGCTGCTGAACCTGCCTTGAACAGCAGAACATGGAGGGAAGTCAAATATTTTGTACATAACTCAATTCAGTCATTGAAAAGAAGAGGACATATAGTCGCCTCCAAACAAAGTGGAGGACAGGAACCAGAGGCTCATAATCCAAACACGGAGTGGGATGGTCCCGTTTATCTGTCCCTGTGAATATTTGTAATTGACTTACTAGAAAACATTCAGTGAGATTTTAGAGGTTTGTGAGGCTGTGGATTTGACTTCAAATTATATGGGGCGCAAGAACTCAGCAGATATGAATTGTTGTTAAAATGTACTGTCAGTGAACTTTGGTTTCAGTAGCCATACAGATCTTGATTAGACTGCCCCTGCCATTCTTTTATTCACACCTTTTAAAAAGATCCGTATGTATTCAGATCCAGGTCCGATGGGCCAAGCTATTGGTGTACTGTTGCATGAATATACACTAAATAGGTGGAACCAAGGATGTTTGTACTGTAGCTTTGGCTCAGAGAAAGCAGATTGTGTTTAATATGGTTAAATTGCATATACATATGTAACACGGTCAAATATGTAACACTATCAATTTATCAATCATCACAGGTTAATTCTAGAAAGTGTTAGATGTGTGATAATTTAGTAAATGTGAACCTAATTTTGCCAGAATTTGCAACTTGCCACCAGTCATTGACTGCGGCAAGTAGCCACTGTGGCACCCAAATACACTTTCACAATTTCAGACACTATTTGTGAAAATGCTGAAAGTAATGGCTGAATTATTTGGGACTCCCCAGCCACCGTGACCGGGGAATTTCCCACCCTACACTGAGCAACGGTAGCCTCAGTGACTACATTTCAAGAAGGATTTGTACTCGTCTTTACTTCGAAACTACTTAGACATCAATCTTTCTGCCTGCACTGTTTTCAGTAGTATTTTTATGAATTTTGATGATCAAATAAAAACCTACCAGCACATTTTTGCAGCCAGTCCCTCCAACGTGATAGATGTGCATTGATTTGCTTTACATAATTCCCAAATGCCTGCCCAGAGTGTACTGTAGTCTTGCTTTAGCCAGTAGCCTATATTGTAGATGGCCCCTGATAGCCTGCAGCAGTAATGGTATACCTTCCTTGCTGATGTTAGGGAACTAGGAGCTTCGTGAATATACCTCTCACTTAAATATATATAAAAAAAAACAATTATTTGAGGATCATGTTGATAAATGTTCATTATCTTCATGTATGTTTGTTTTTTTCATGTGTATTAACCTGCCGAAAGGTTTTGTTTGTATTTTTGTATAACTATACAGCAACTGTGTAGATTATTTTAGTACTTTATTGTATTTGATGTACTCTAATTTGAGGTGACATACACTGCATTTGTGTCATTTGAATCACTTCGTTTTAAGCTTTTATTATTTGGATGTTTGTGACATTAATATCCAGTTGCCAAGATCAGAGTGCATTATTATGTTATAATTATTATTTACATTATAATTTTTATTTTTATTTTTTACCTATTCATTTTAATCACATCTAACGGACAACATAGTATGTACGACCCTGATACATTTTGTGAGCTGTTAATCACAGCGAACCACCTTGGCCAGTAAGCCCACAGTTTGGGATTTTAATTGTATTTATCTTTCTTTTTGTAGTAGGGTTTTCCCCAACTACGAATTTACATAGTCGAATCTGATTGATAAGTCGACTAATTGTCAAATCATGTTTTTGTTTTTTCCCTTCACTTTTACTAAATGCCACAGTCTCAGAACATTTGAGACGTACTGGTTTTGAACTCCCCGTGGGAAGCATGAGCTCTGTCCTCTTCTCTTTTTAGAATATGCCATGTGAACCTACTTTTCACTGACTCACTTCTCCTACTGCTGTCTCTCATTTCGTCGAGTCTCTTCCCGTGTGTCTTTGTCTCACTCGCCAACTCGAGTTGCAATGCTTATTGAAATGCACAGATTTGATTGGCTGAGTAGCATCACGTCATATGGCGAACGCACGCAACTTCTCCGCTAAAGCAGCTGCTGTGTTCAGACTTCTGGTCACAGACTTTGCGACTGTAGTCCTTGACTAATAGGGTCATCGCATTTTAGTTTCAGAAACTGGTCACTGCAGTATTTATTTTACACTGAATATTCAACAAGAGGTGTGGACCATCTGTTGTTTGGTCGGGTCAGTCGACTCTAGATGTTTTCATTAGGACACCTGAAAATAAAACATTTCACGGTCTACAAATGGTATGTGATTATTGATCATTCAGACAATACCATTGCTGTTTGGTGTTGCAATTTACCCAACATTTCTGGTCCCTGTATAGTAGATAGCTTTCATCATTGCTATTGTATAAGCACACAGTGCGTGTTTCTCTTCATCCTGTTGTAATTATGTTGCCTTCAGTTTTATGCTTACCAAGTATTGTAAGGAACTTGTAACTTCAGCTTGTACAATAAAATGCTTCTTGGCTTCAAATTTGAAGATTTTTGTAGTTATGAAAAAGACATTTGTGTTTGCAGGGCTGAATGTTAATGTTTTTGCCTTTTTATCAGATTCCACAGGCATTTTATAATACAAAGTGCCAAAGGAGGCTGTTTTAGGACATTTCAATTTCACAACTGTAGTTAAAAGATGAATGAATCTGTCCCTAGGCACAGTGGTGCTTCGATCAAAATACTAATGTGAGCGTGCTAACATGCTGATGTTTAGCAGGTACAATGCTTATTGTGTTCACCATCTTAGTTTAGCATGTTGGCATGCATATGTCGGCCATGTCTCACCTTTGTAAAGCCACATTTAGGGGTGGCATGCTGGTAAGCAATTATTTGGAATAGCAAGACAAACCTGCTAAAACCATTGGGCTTTTTGTGAACAATTATTTTGCACCATTTATGCAGCAACTCCCAACCATTTCTGTTGAGTGAGTAATGGAAAAAGTCAAATACAGATGCGTTTTTTTCTAAATAATTACTGCATTATGACTCTCAACCATGTTACTGACGGAGTCTGGGAATTCCTAGAAATCGGCTTTTCTGTGACAAGATGCCAGTTTGCTCAACCTCTAGCAAGTATACAGCTGAGCAAGATGGGTGACAGGTGTCACAGTGGGAACTTAAACACCTGTATGTGCAGGACTAAGGCCATGCCTTACTGTGTAGGACTTGTTTGCATTTTGTCTGCCGTTGTAGCATTGTACGTGTGTGCATTATCTGCAATCCACAGCAGCTCAGTGAGAAGCTGCTCCTGATACCCCCTTGATCTGTGACATTGTAGCTTTGTATCTGTCTGTTCACAGCATGTCGGTGGTATGACCCTGAGCATGCTGGCAGCAGCGGGTGGGCAGGACGACATCCTGAGGTTGCTCATAAAGAAGGGAGTGAAGGTGAATGGACGACAGAAGAACGGCACTACAGCCCTGATGCACGCGGCTGAAAAGGTAACGCGACCTCTCACCCAAGATTGGGGGGGGGGGGGGGGC
>JAVQJF010121946.1:0-20707 GCA_036023855.1 Gadopsis marmoratus | reverse complement strand
GACAGGGAGAGGTATGGGCTCTCAGCGCCCGAAGTCGCAGCGCGCGTGCTCCGACGTGCACACACCCCGACGTGCACAGGTCTGCGAGGGCCCGTTCAACGCTGCTTGCAGCTTTAATTCTTATTACATTCATCGTTAAAGATAAATCTATGTATCTATTCTGTCTTAAACGTTATAAGTCTTATCGTCCAATTGTTACCATAACGCAGTCTAAGCATGCCTGGCAAGAAGGATTTTAGCTTAAACACGGTAAAAATCTCTCTCCCCCTCTCTCTGGCTCCCTCCCCCCTTACCTGAGCTAGCCAGAGGGGCCAGTAAGCAACAGATTAGCAGTGCTTCTGGGGAGCGGGCTGCTGTAGCGTGCTGTAATTCAGACTGTCAGTCCGACACAGTTGGGGGGCTACACAATGCCTCCTTGTTCAAACTGGCCCTTCTGTTTCCCACCTCTCTATCTCTCTCTGTCCCTCTCTCATTGCGTCCAGGGAGTTTAATCAAACGATAAAAACGAATAGCGTTCAAAACGTTCCTTTCCCTCTGCTACACTGACTAAAGCACGAGGTGAATTGAGGATTGAAGGCCCGGGAAAGAATAAAAAATAAATAAATAAAAAAAAAAGGAAGCCAGATCATGGCGGACATGTTTTCTCCTAAACCTAACATAAATCATCTCCCAGGAAACAGAGAAATACAAAGAAAAAAAAGAGGAAGAGAGGAGGAGGAGGAGGGGCATCAACACATGGCTGACATTCTCAGAGATGCGGGAGCAGACAGGGTGTGTGCGCTTGTTTCTGCACGCGAGTGTGTCGTGCGACTTGTTGAGCGCATAATTCAACAGCCAGCACATAAGTGGGGTGGACACGAGGAGATAATTGCCAGTGCACACACCCAGCAGCCTCTTTCTCAACACTTGTTTCTGTTTATCCGCAGCTCAGTTTCATCCCTAAGCTGGCTGTCGCAGCCCCTCTGTACTTGCAGCGGCAGGTTATCCCTACAGTATCTGATTCTCCATGAGCTTCCTGCTCACAAAATGGACACTGGGAAATAAGAGCCTGGGCTCAAAGTATGACGGATGAGACCGCATTCTTAATTAATAACACAATTGCTGCCTACACGGATAGAACAGCAAAGACGCGAGGATCGCTTGCTAACTGCCGCCGCGTGCAACAACGCCGGGGTGTCACTCAAGAATCTTCTTCACGCGTTTCACTGTGTTTTCTTTGGGGATTCTTTCACCTCCCCCCACGCAAGAGAGGGCAAGTGCAAACACACACCTGCAATGTCTATATATCCACATCTTTGCAGCTTAGGAATTAGACCCCCCTTCTCTCCCCAATAACAGTTATTATTATAAAACCATCCAGCTCAACATCTGATTGGGCGATTTGGGTGGTTTTAGGGATAGACAGAAATCTATGCTAAATAATGATTATCATATTAAGGGCTGACTGGTTGAGCAGTTTGCTGCTGATTATAAGTCTTGATTAAGACATACAGCCGTATTCAGCTGGTAGTTACAACTCCTCTGCAGCCTATGAGGGCAATGTTGAAAGCAGTCTGGGTTTAATTTGGGAGCGTCACCCCAAAATCAAGTATGAGACAGACACCGATTGAAAAAGTGACATTTACTCTCACTCAAATTATAGTGATTATGTTTTCTGGACAACAGCCAATTGAATCCCTAAGTCAGCATACAGATAACACACATTACAGTATGGTATACTGCTGAGACACTCAGGGTGCACTCACACCTATAGTTTGATTTATTTGGTTTGGACTGTTGGAAAAAAAGCAACCCAGATAAATTGTTGCCTTTTTGATCTGATCCGGTTTGTGTTCAAACTGACCGTTGCTGTAAATGAACCGAGAGCTGTAAACAAGAAGCTACACACCGTCACCCTGCTTCAGCTGCACTGCACAAAGCCACACGGAAGCAAAGAGCCCCCAAAGATATAACTGACAATGGGCATTATTTGCATCATTAGACTGCAACTCGAACACGTGTTAGGAATAATGCCGAACAGGGAGAAACAGGATGAAAAAGACGCATCTTGTACAGAAATATGATCAAGCGATAATCACTGTGTGGGCACGAAAACATGCAAACGCACCAGAGTGTGCATGAACCAAACCAACTAGGGCAGGTGTGTAAGGAAAATCGTTTTTCTACAATAACCTATTTTATTGAACAACAACAGCAGGTTGATTGTGAAATTGTAACCCGTGTCAGATTTTAAAAATAACACACTTTAAAGCAAACGCTGAAAGTAACATTACCTTTGCACAGAAAGAACAAAACGTCATCCCAGCGAAAGCTCAGTGGGACAGCACAGACTCACTAAGACAAAACCTTCACGGATTGCAAAACAGCTTGCCTGAGGAGTGTGTTTCTGTTCTTTGTGTGGTACCAGGACATACTGACATACTGGGACTTAATTTAGTGTAATATTGCCCCAACAGCAGCCAAATCATTTTTTAAGCATTACCTCAGTCAGGATGTGCTCTCTTCCCACACATATCTTGGCAACGAAGACAAATTGGCGCACGTTAATGTGGCTTATATGCCAGGACCTGACTCCATTGACACAAAGCTCGCCTTTAAAAAGCTCTGCCTTGAACACATATTCACATTAAGCTTGTCAACACTTTTGTATTCAGTGCTTTGTCCTTTCATTCTGGAACTTGCTTCAGCGTTGTTGTTCTGGTAAAAAAAAAAAAAAAAAAAAAAAAAAGGTTGTGTAATATACATCTCAACAACATCTCACTTTTTAAATGACTCCACATCGAAGCTTTGGCTTTAAAAGCTTCCATGTTTATTGCGGTGCGGCGTGGGACCACTTCATTTCCTCACGCTGAAAAGGAGCAGAGGTTGAAGAGTTGTTTCCTGTTGTAAACATCTCTCATCGCCAACACCACATCGCTGGTCCCTAACATGATGTCAAGCTCTGCTTTACGCGTCTGTGTTTGTTTATGTACTTATTATATCCAGGGGGAGGGACTTACACAGGAGGTCGTGTCTTTCATCGCTATCATGTTGTGCCAGGCCAGACTTACCACCTACAATTACACACACACACACACACACACACACACACACACACACGCACACGCGCATACAGGGGCACACACATGTCTAGAAGCTGTCTGCACCCAAAGGCACTTTAGTTTCACATTTCCCTTTAGCTACCAGACTGTGGCTGCAGGAAAAGTCTTATTAGTACCCAACTTTACAGGTGGGATTTACATTGATATATATCCAGCGTCGCTCAGCTATTAACACTTTTCCGTAATGTCAATTTGGACAAGCCTCTGTCTCAATTACCGCTAGGTTTAAATAGCTGGCGCTCTTTTAGAGCCGGCTCTCAACTCACACTAAGAAACCTCTCACTGAATCTTATACTGTATCTTTTATCTCATTTCTATTGGGTAAAAGCGATGTACAAAGCAACACCTAAATGGATTTAATAAGGGATTCGAAAGGATTTAGATATGGTACGTGGATTCGAACCCAGGTTCAGACATTCACAAATGCTATCAAACCCAAACCAAATCCGTCTGCACCTTGTCTCTAAAGGATTTTGGTGGATTTAGCAAATCAATAAAGGATTATAGTTCAAACCTGAAGTCACTTGGGTGGTGCTGCAAACATTGCAGATATTCAGAATGTAGCAAAACAATACATGATATAAAATAATGAACTCCCTCATTGACGCCCAACAACTCTGTGTTTTGATGCCATCGCGCCATGAATCATCATTTCTACACAATTCACTCCATTGAGAACCTTGTTCGAGACTATTCTTTGAATAGCGACGCCCCCCCCCCCCTATTCAGTGGGAAAGAAAAGCAGCCTTATGCCAGGCCCACGCTGTCCGTCTCGCCGCCTGCCTCCACCGCAGTAGACAAAACAAGCGGGAGGCAGGATTTGTTTAGACAGAGCTCACCTGGCACACAGAGACACAGAAACAGTGATCAGGCGAGCCCTGGGGAGGAGTGGAGGCAGCAAGGAGGTGGGGAGGAGACACAGAAGTGGGGGGGGGGACGATGAGCTGATGAGTGGGGGAAGGGAAGGGGCTGACAGAGAGAGGGGAGAGCATGGGGTTCAGTGTGCTGCTGATATCCAGGGCCACTCAAAAATCAGTGCATCAAGATTTGTGGGGCCTCGAGCAGCGCTCAGTAGGTGGAGGGGTGTGTGTGTGTGTGTGTGTGTGTGTGTGTGTGTGTGTGTGTGTGTGTGTGTGTGTTTTGGGGGTAGGCAGTGAGGGGTAGACTAATCCAGGACTTGCCCATAGGGTAATAGCATAGATGGGTTTGTGTGTCTGTGTCGGCTGCAGTGTCAGGCAGCTTAGAGCACTTGCCCATAGCAATCATCAGATCTGTCACAGAGAAAGGGTCAAACTCCCCAGTCCTACATCAAACGACTAATACTCTCATTTCTATGCTAAATAAGCGTGTAGGGCTGCAACTAATGAATATTTTCATCATCTATTTATTTGACAGCATTTATTTTTTAATCGATACTATAAAAAAGGCATGGAATTAGCAAGAGCCAAAAGTGACATATTCATATTTCTTGTTTTGTCTAATAAACAACCTAAAACCCTAAAAAAAAAACAAAACAAAATACTCAGCTTGCTGTAATTTCACACAAGGAAAAGAAGCAAATCCTCCCGTGTGAGAAGCCAAATGCATCAAATGTTTGCCGTTTTTTGCTTAATGAAAAGGACTTAAATGATTCATCTGTCATCAAAAGACTATCACTGATTGGTTCAACTGTAAGGTAGACCCGTTCCCGTTTCTACATACTAATCCAGAAATCAACTCCATCTTTATCCTCAGAGCTGAGAAAGATTAGTTAAGATGGGAACACAAACATGGCTGTAGAGGCTCTGACCAAAGTATTCTTTAAAAAAAGTATTCTATTAAAGTATTTCTTTCCGTCTTTCCTGACAGTGGTCGACATGTGTGATGAGGTTCGGGGGGGAGAGAACATGATGGATGATAACTCCCCCTAACCACACACTCACAGTTACTATGGGTTAACCTCAGTTTACCCCTCAACAGCCTCACATCCCATTGACTGGGGTTAAATGGGGCTTTGCCTTCAGGGTTGTAAGACAGAGAAAGAGAAAAGAAAGAAAGGTTGCTTCACTGTAACCCTTTGGCAGCGTCATATAGTTTGTCTGATTAACAACGTAGCGGTTCTAAAATGTTCGGCGGTTAAAAGAAACATACAACACATCTGCGTTTCGTTTGAGATGCTTACATACAAAATAAGTGACTCTCAGCGAAAAGGCCCAGTTGTGGCAAAAGCTTGATTCTGGATATTATTCCAGACGTTTTTCCCCCAAACAGTCCAGCATTCGTCGCTTCTCTTTTCTATGTGTTGACAAAAGCGATAATCTGTTTTCTGTCTATGTCAGCTGATAAGGGCACCGAGTAGGAGACACCAAGAACACATTTAATATATAGTCATTTCTATGAGTTACGTGTAGGTTATTTGCATTATGCACTGATTATTTTCTTGATTAATCATATTGTCTGTAAAATGTTCAGAAAACAGTGGAAAAACTCCATCACAATTTCCCAAAGACCAAGGTGAAGTCAAGCAACACTCAGAAAAACTCAAAAATCTTCAATTTACCACCACTTAAAACTAAGAAAAGCAGCATATCCTCACAAGCTGACCCTTTTGCTCATAAAATCATGTCAACAAATTAGCTGCAGATTGAATTTCGGCCTATCCACATAGAAATTAACCAACTAACCGTTCCAGCTCTATGTTAGTGTTTCGCCTTGATCTGCATTTGCACAAACAAACCAAAAAAAAGCAAAGAAGCATGACATACATTTCTGGTAATGGATGGTTTCCTGCGAGCTGTCTGATAAAAGAACGGTTACATAACAAGCTGGGCACCCATCACACGAGTAAACCTGAGCAAACACAAGCAGGAGCGGAGACAATGAGGTCGTGCATCAGGTTCTATGAATTTTCGTGTCTGTGAAATCAACAAAAAGATCAACAGCTTCGTATTGATGACCTGTAAAACAAAGGAGCATTAATAATCTTGCTTGCTACCTCTGTTAGCCTGGGGGCTCCTGAGTGCTGCACAGCTCACTCCATGCCTCTAATCAGCTGCTCAGGCAACTGTATGATGATAATAATAATAATAATAATCATAATAATCATAATAATAATAGATATAACGGGGGGGGCAGAATTAAATTAACCACCAACATAGTTTGTTTCCATTTCAGCAATGAAATATGAATGAATGAACAAACAATGCAGATGCAAGACGGAGCAGCAAAATTCAATTATCTTTTACCACCAAGCTGGCTCCACCGGGCTGGTTCACAGCACTGACGGAGACCAGATTGTCCACCATCACCGCATTCAACCACATGACTAACAGAGGTCTGACCCCACCACTTCTGTCACCCTGCACCCTTGCAGCACCTGTCAATCAAAGCACTCCTCTCAGTCTCCAGGGAGACTTGGGCTGGCCAAGAATGTGAGGACTGAAGGATTTCTTTGTCCCAGAGGTATTCTGAGGCAGTCCCCTTTCTCATTTCATCCACGGGGATGCCTGGTCAGCATTTCTGCAGAAGCGTGTCGGGCAGAGTCCCTGAGGGGCAAACAAAAATGCACCTGGGGACAGAGAACAACAACTGACCTCAGGTGCACGTAAAGCAAAGGGAGACACACACATGACGGCCGTGTTTGCTCCCCCCACCCACCTCAGGAGCAAAGTTATCAATGAGCCACTGAAACGTGCGGAGGTCATCTTTCAGAACAAGAAAGTGTTGCACCAAAGCCGAGATATCAACACACTCCTGCCTGTGACATAATATTTGCATAATCATGCCTAAGCCGGGTGATTGGGAGCAGCGGAAATCTGGAATCAGCAGCTCTTTTGGTTGTTTTTCCCCCCTCCTTGCTTAATTATCCACCACTTGATCTACTCAATCACCGAATTCAGGACAAAACAACCACCGACACATGCGTAAGCACAGCTGTCACTGCACCACGATCGTGGGGCAGCAACGTGGACACAGTCACACAAGAGGGCATGTTACATGCACACACGTGTGCTCTTTAGCTCCTTTCCAGCCATTAGACCCATTAGAGACCAATTATCACCGACACAAAGCTCCCTTCCTCCTTTATGGCACTGCAAACAAAACCTGCGGGCTTGCCTTGAGGCTCAGTAGAGCATAAGAGCCCGTAATGCCACACAGAATAACTCATTAGTTTAATAACATATGCTGCCTTTTCTGAGCAGACATATAAAAGCCTACGGATTCATACTGCACATCTGAGGTCATTGGAGGGTCCCGGGCACCGAGCACTTGCAGTGCTTTGCCTTCAGCTGATTTAAATCCTCCTTCTCTGCTGCTGTGAATCTGAAGCAAACAGGACAGTTGGTCCCCGTGTAGTGACACATTAACCACCTTATCCCATTTATCTCAACTGCATCAATGGGATGTGTGTTGCAGGGCTACACTGTGCTGATAAAGCAGCCGGATTGCTTTAGTAAAAAGGAGGACCTGTTGTCTGAAGGGCCCTATGTGGGTCACCCTTAATAACGGTGCCAGGCTGCAAAGATAAAGCACAGCGCGGGTCTTTTCCGCGTGTTTAGCTGGTGTCCTGCTCGGTTTGTGGAGCCGAACGTTTGTGCTTCTGCGTGCTGCAGCACGCCAGAGGAGACGGGTCGCCCCGACGGCAGACAGAAGGCGCATCGCGGGGTCGTTTCGGGGAGCCGTGATCAACAGGTTCACGCGTGGTGACGGTTCCTAGTTAGACTTCACCCCCCAGCTGAGGCCTCGCTCTCGAGCGCAGACCGGGACGCGGAACAAGTGCGGTACCTGTGCAGCTCGAAGCTGTCAGGGAAACGGGGGGGGGGGGGGGCTACATTTGCCCACAGCGCGCGAGCCCACCGTGACAATTCCCAACCTGAGAAGTCCGCAGGGCCCCGGGAGAGGTCGGCCAGGCACGTCAGTCCCAACAGGAGCGCACAAGTGACGGCTGAGAGAGTCCCATCTGGGAAGGACATCCTTGACGCCTCAAAGTCCCGGGGTTTCTCCGAAGCATTAGAAAGTCCAGCGGCAGCATTGGGTTTCAGGAGATGTGCCGGGGCCCCCCCTCTGTCTCTAGTCTCCCCCCCTCTGTCTCTAGTCTCTCCTCATCCTCCCGCCGCGCCGCTGTCAGACCGGGATCGAGGCGGTTCCTCTGGGCTGCAGCAGCGCACTGCTTTCTGAGCGCAGTTCTAACTTTCTGCTGTGGCGTGGAGGCAGCCCACCTGGAGGATCGCACCCCCCCCAAACACACCCTACCACCCTACATGGTCCCAAAGACCCAGAGTTCACTAGCAGACACGTACCGGGGCAACATAATAAAACAGGCTTTCTGTGCAGCCTGTAAATCTCTTGAAGTGATTGAAGTGAACACATTTATTCCGCCCTGCCGTTCTGAACCAGGCCGATGTGGGTCCTGCTCTCGCTTTACTTTCCGTTTTATGCTTCGTTATACTTCGCAATCAAACATCGCAGCACTGCATTCGCTCCACAGACGCAGTCACTAAATAGAAGCTCGATATTTTACATGCAAAACACAAGGCCAGCTAATACAATTATGATGCATTGTCAAAAAAAACAAATCAAACAGTACAGCCCACACTAGTTAGTCGGTGATAATTATGCAATTCTGTCCCCTAATGAGCACTTTTACTTTTGATGCTTACTTTATGTACATTTTTGTAACTTATTTTGTGCTTCTGAGTAACATTATGGATGCAGGATCATTACATATATTTATGGTAGGGTGTTGCTACTTTTACTGAGGATCGCTATTGTTCTTCGCTATTAAAATCTTCGTGGAGTGAATGTGAATACGCTTAAAAAGCTGGCTGCGAAAGATCAATTAAATTGTAGTGTTTCTGTGCTGTTGATAACACAAGGCTTACATTATAAATGCCAGCATTATAAATACACAATATGTGTGACGAAAATATGGTAGGTGTAGTTACAGACAAAACATGGAGGATGACTCTCATACAACACTGACAAAATGAAACAGACAGCTGTTTGTTGTTGTTGTCAACAGAATGTCATCACCACCACCATCATCATTAGATGCATCACACGACATAAACTATACGGGTCATCTAAAAGCAGTGTCTCCGCTTTTCCATTAGTTTTTTTTTTTTTATTGATTATGGTGAAAGCAATTATTGCAATAATCAAGTGTCAATCATATAGACGGGTTCGCTACCATCATCTCACTAAGTCGAGCCTTTTAAGTTCATTCAATTTAATGTATTTTTATTGTTGTATTTGGGTGCAGCTTCATTCATTTTCCACTGCACTTCAAATCAAACATAATGAGACGATGAGATTTCCGACGAAACAGTTACGCCATCTTGTGGACAATTAACTACATAGCAGATTCGGACAAATCGCGTGCCAAACCAATTCGCGCCACACGGCTTCCGTACACGCTCGCGTGTGACAACGGAAGGTCAGCCATGGCTGCCTGTAGCAGAGGGCTCGACAAATGCATCTTTTCGCTGAGGTTGTTGCGAAACCTCCAGCTCCAGAATGAACGTAAGTAAAGCGAACAGGCGCCTCTTTTCTCCGTTACACTTTCTAATTTGCTGTCAGCCTCCGAAGACGTGTAGAACTCGTGACGTCCGTCCGCTAACTGTGAGCTAACGCAGCTAGCGGCAGACTGTTAAGCTAGCTTACCTTACAGCGACCATCTAGACTTTACTGTAGCTGTAGTCGTGCTTGATGAATGTCTGTTTTCTTGTTGTTCCCAGGGCTCCTCTCCACGTCTCTGTGTCGCCTCGCTCCAGAGAACAACCGCGAGCAGACACCCAAATTCACCCCTCCACCCAAACCTGTCATCGTAGATAAAACACAGACTGTGGCGTCTCTGCGAAAGTACGATGTTTCTGTGCAAAGCGGAAACGACATCACAGACCCGTGCTGCGTGAAGTGTGGCTTTTAAAAGGTGTTGTCTCTCCCTCTCTCAGGTTTCTGAGCCCAGAGTTCATCCCTCCCAGACAGAGGACAGGGCCTCTAAAGTTTTCCATTGAGAGGACAGACATGGTTCGCAGGAGGAAAGTGCTCAACATACCCGAGTTCTACGTAGGTAAGAAGCCAGTTGAAATGCTCCAGGGAGGTACATTACCACAGGTTGAGGTGAGGTGAGGGATTTAAGAAGCACCAAACAGTGTCATACCCCACTTCTCACATCCAAGTGAAATGACTGCAAACGGCTCCATTCTGTCCGTTTCTGACACTGTGACTAGTTGTCCCAGCTGACTCCTGCTTCAAGAGAGGAGTCCAGATGACCCAAATCTGTGCTGCCGTTCACTGGTTTCTTGTCAGTTTTAGAATAGATTTTACTTTCAACGTTTGCATCATCTATGATTAGTGAACGTCCGCACTGCAGCCTGAGATCCAGCGCCCTTTTTGAGCAGGTTCCACCTTGTCAAAAGGGTGACTGGACCTTTTGTTGTCCGAGAGCCCCTCAGTTGTGGACCTTGCGCTCTTTTAAATCCCTCCTCAAAACCCATTCTTATCTCAAGGCACTCCCATAATCACTTGTAATATTATTATTTGTTTCCTTTGGTACAATGTTATTACGTTTGTTTTACGTCTACATAGGCAAATCTAAGATGTAATATGTATATTGTTTGTATTATAGTTTAAATGGTGTCAATTATTTTGATTGTTTTAAGGGAGTATCATGGCAGTGACCATGGCTGACCCTAATGCCAGTGGGAAAAGTAACCGCTTTGCTGGCATCTGTATCCAGAGGGGTGGGAAGGGGCTGGGAGCCACGATTGTCCTAAGGAACATCATTAATGGCCAAGGTGAGGTTTGTTTAGTTTCTCTGTAGTACTGAGCTAACAAAGGTCTGTGGCATTGACTTTTTCTTACGCATTATTGTAAATGTTAAATTATATTTTCTTTCAGTGTCAAGTCTCTGTCTCTTTCCTTCCATATGTGTCTATGATTTTTCGGTTTTCTCCTGTAGTCCCACAGTATGCTGCTCTCTATTCATGTCTCTCTCATTAGTACTTTAGCTCATTAGCACAGGCATGTTATACAAATATTGTAAGTGTTCCCTTTATGAAGTGCATAGTGCAACTATTTAATGCTTAAAAGCAACACAGAAGTCATTTAGATGCAGAACATAATTTCCCCCTGAATTCCAATAATACAGACATTTTTTATTTTTCTTTGCATGCTATACTTATTTACTCCCTGTTGCCCTGTTTTGCACTATCACCTTTGCTGCTGTAACACCGCAATGTCCCCACGGAGGGACTAATAAAGGATTATCTTATCTAACTGAAAATAATCGGAGGAACGTATGGTTGGCAGAAGCATTAATACTAATTATTCTTCACAATTATTTAAGTGAGAATGGTAACTGAGAACACATCTCTACTTTAGTGTTGGCCATTGATAACCTGGTTGAGGCAGAGGAAAAGCTTGTTTCTTCACTTTCCCCATCCAGAAACGTTTCACTTATACAAGAAGTGAACCACCTTCAGGTTAGAACACATGTTACACTCATGTATTTCTTTGCGGTTGTGGCTCAGGTGTGGAGATCTGCTACGAGCTGTACAGCCCTCGCATCCAGAACATTGAAGTGCTGAAGCTGGAGAAGAGGCTGGATGACAACCTGATGTATCTGAGAGACGCTCTGTCCGAGTACAGCACCGTGGACCCAGACATGAAGCCTGTGCCCTACTCCCCCACCGGAGAGGTGCCTGTCAACAAGGTGAGAGAGCTTCAAGATGGACCCTAATTTATAACAAAGAGCTCATCCATTGTACTTAATATTATTAATGCAATTTTTTATAAAGTTGCTTGTATCATTATTCATATTATTTCCAGTAATAGGGATTTAAAATGTGCCTTTGGTGGGTGGATTGATCTTAATACTTAAACATTTGGTATGAGCATCCATCAGTAGAAGGTAAATCTCTAACCAAGGTAATGTTTACCTAGCTAAGCCACTTTGAAGTAAAACACCAAAAAGCAGACAAACAAGGCACTAATTTACCCACGTTTGAGTAAAAGCTACAGCTGTTTTAGGAATGTTTTTCTATTGGATGTATTCGTGCCACTGACTGAGAAAGTCAGAAAATACTGAGAGATTAATTAACGCATCGCTGGTTTTGGTCTTTTTATGGGATTTGTTGAGAACAAATGATTGAGCATTTCTGTCTACTCACCAGATCAAGGTAAAGATGCGCCCAAAGCCATGGTCCAAACGCTGGGAACGTCCCAAGTTCAACATCCAGGGCATCCGCTTTGACCTGGCCCTGACCCCAGAGCAGATGGAGCACGCCCAGAAGTGGGCACAGCCTTGGCAGGAGTACGACATGCTGAAGGAGTACGACACTTCCAAACTGGAGGAGAAGATCTTCAGTGAGGTCCAGCAAGAGATGAGCAAGTGACGAAGATCCTCTGAAAAATTTTCTTAATTTCTTACCATCAACAGACTTTTCAGGAATGGAAAAATACTGGAATCTGAGGTTTGCGTGTACGTGGACCACTCTGCTGGATTGTGATCAGTTTAAAGGGAATCCAGATGGTTTACTACAGTGAAACCAGTGTATATAAAGAGGAGCCAATATGGAAACTGGCGTTGTATTCTGAGGAGTCATGCCACCATCTTTTTGTCTTGACAGTCTGCTGTACAGTATGTGTTTTCACTGTCAGTCATTTGCCACCATTCAGATCCAATAAGTGGTTTCTATGATAAAAGCTATTAAACCTACCAAGCCTTTGGATTACATTTTGTTCTCCCAAGTTATACACGTTTGTTTCTGTTTTGACTATTGTGAGGTTTTCGTTTGCCTGTAGGCAAGTTGCTTGCTTCTAATGGAGTCTTGACACTAGGTGGCACTATTCCTTTATATATGCCTTCCAGCAGCAGTTGCATAAGCAAAGCCTTTGTTGTGTCCCACAGTGCTTTTAGGGAAACTCAATAGTGTTTATTATTTCAGATAAACAGATAAGGAGGCGCTTGTTTCCAAGAAGCAGGTATACTGAGTTATCTGGTTTAAAACCTGAAAAAAAGTATTTTTACATGCACATGTTGGAGAGTTGAGGGGCTTCTGGATTTAACTTTAACTAGAGATTTCCAAATACATTAGTTAACCTTCTTCTTGGAACAGACTCCAGTACCCTGCACTACACACAACAACAACCCTGGTGTTCAGGGACCATACACCAAGGACACCCGGTAGTGTTTTACTGTTGTGGATGGAAAATTGTGGTGTTGAGATGGTATGTTAGAGCGTCAGTTGGGTTGTATAAAAACACTTGGACTCCTTATGTTATGTCTGCTTTCTCTGTGTGTGTGTGTGTGTGTGTGTGTGAGAGTGTGTGTGTGAGAGAGAGTGTGTGTGTAAACGCTGAACGAGTCCCTGCACTCTAATTTCTCCATATTACAGGATGAGACGCGGACGAAATGGTCTCTAATACAGGAGTAGCAGATGTTTACTGAGCTCATTATGGACCACACAGATTTCCTGTGTGGAGATACAGAGGAATACAGGGAGCGATGATTCCTGTTACATTTAAGGTAATGGAATGGAAAAAATGCAGTTAAGAGCTTTTAAAGTCAATACAAGTTATCGGGTAGAGTTAATGGTTCTCCCATTGTTTTAGCCAAATTGCCAAATCACCACCTGTCTAAAAACTATGTCTCAGTCTGACTTCAGTGTAATATACAGTGTGTTTAGTCCCATTGTTGACTCCACCTAATTTACTCTGCGCCCAATCAGACCTGACCTGCAGCAAAGAAAACCGACTCCCATCTGCTTCTGTGTACAGTAGACGTGAGAGCCTGTCCTGCACATTGTCATTACACTACCCACTGAACCAGCTGGCCCTTTCACCTTTTCATTTGTCACTCTCAGTATTTCTGTTAGGGCCTTATTGATGTTCGCGTGTGGAGGCGGTAACAGAAATGTTTACCCTACAGCAAAGTGGCGAGTCTTTGGAAGCATTCCATGGCGACACCACTGGACTGGTAAACCAGTTTAAACCACAAAGTTACTCAGTCTGAGTTACTGCTTCAATGAAACTTCCTGTGTGTGTGTGTGTACATGTACTTCGGGATTGTGATCTCAACTGTATGTGCCTCCCATGCCCTCAGGTTGACTTCTCTGCAACTTGAGTGAAGTTAAAGCCCCTTGGCTGGGAAAGGAGATCAGTTCTCAGACACACACACACACACACACACACACACACACACACACACACACAGCAACTCGCAGACAGGCTATCATATCAGCCCATACAGACAGACACCTCAAACAGTGCCAACAGTAAACGTCTGGGACAGCCTTTATGTCAATCCTCGTGCGAAACAAGATATGCCCCATTCACGGTTGCCGTGGAGTCAGGGTTGGGCATGCAGGTTTGAGGAGGCCATAATCCCACCCCTCAATAACAACCAACTGTAAAGTGTGGTGGGCTGATGATAGCTACAGTGCCACACTATTATGAAGGTCAGTGCAGGAATGTAGGGAGGGACACTCCTCTAATCTGCCTTCCTCCCCTTCGCTGGTGCTCCCGTGACCTTCATCGCTTTCTCTGAGGGAGGATAGCGCCGGCTTTGAAAAGGAGCCAGGTTGATGAATTGGAGAGGATGTGATAGAGGGTGTGCAGCAACTCCCACAGGTTGAGAGTTTGGGGTAATGTCTTCCACTGGGCCAATGCACTAAATGCTTCTTTCACTCTCAACCTTTCAGTGCGTGAACATCTCTGTCGCCGTGTGATTTCTTACTCTCCTGTCTGCAGGCCTGGGGAAATTAGTTTCACCCTCTCTGTTTCTGCCAGGGAGCTGTGTTTGAGCTGTCTATGTGTATGACAAGTGCAACGGGATACTGGGCCACCCATATGCCCCAGGTAAATTACACCCTCTCACTGTGTATGTGAGTGTGTGTGTACATGAGTGCATGTGTGTATGTGCTACCCGGGGCCACCCGTAGTCCTAGGTAAATTACACACTTGAGTTTCACCATATGTTTCCAGTGAAACGACACGACCGTCTGCTCCTCTCCCACTGTCCCATGGGCCTGACGGGGGCTCCTGCTGCCATCACTCTCTCTTTGTTACACGCTCACACAGGCAACCTAACAGTGCAACAGCTGTTAGGAAACATTACATTGCAAGCAGCTGATGCCTGAAGTTGAACAAGCACATATCACAGCCATTTTAATAATGTGATCCTGTGTGGAGTGGGTCTGGCATCGCTACCAGGGTCAAGGGTTCATTTCCAGTTGGGGCAAAGCATCCAAAATGTCCGGATTAAAGTGTCCATCTCAACGGCATATGTTCAACAATGTCCGTAGGGCAAGGATGACTGAACAAGACAGGGCTGGTTTCAGGAATTTAGTACTGCACTTGCAGAAAGTTGAGGGATTTAAGATACAATTGCATTACAACCAACCTTTTAAAATTACCTGAATGTTTTACATTTTGAAGGAATCTGACTTCCTTATTTGGGTGAATGTACTGTACTTACAGTGAATGATCCCCAACTTAAAAGGATAAGGCTGGTGATATTATATAGCTTTCGGATTGTTAATAAATCCCTGTGTAGCCAAAATGTGATGTAGCTTTTTGTTGTGTGCCATAGACCTCCATTGTGCATTCCCAATCTTTTAAAAACACATCACCGAGCCACACCGCTGTAGTTGTAGCGCTGTAGTTTTCCCACTTGTGACTGAATCTCACATCCTGCTGCTGCATTAATTTTCAGCTGAAAATAGTCCTCAAAAAATGGCACTAATTTACCCACGTTTGAGTAAAAGCTACAGCTGTTTTAGGAATGTTTTTCTATTGGATGTATTCGTGCCACTGACTGAGAGAGTCAGAAAATACTGAGAGATGAATTAACGCATCGCTGGTTTTGGTCTTTTTATGGGATTTGTTGACAACAACAAAACATATACGGAATATCACCGTTGTCCTTTGTCCTTTAACACTGGTGGTGTCTTTGGCAGCGGGATGAGTGATGGAATGATCAGCTCGTAATCTGTTTAAAGTCACAATTACTTGCACCATCATTGCTCTGTATCGCCCAACTCCCAGGGAAGTAAAAACTGAAGACACTTTAACAGCTTGGGCCTTGACAGATAGCAGGCCCACAGTCATTTGATCAGAGGAACACTGTGACCAGGAAGAGGTGAAAATAAATGTTAAACCTTCCAGTTGGATGTCAAAAAATAACACAGGCTGTTTAAATTTTAAATCTCACTTCCATGTGTCCTGTACTGTACAGCAGGTGAGTTAAAATATTATAGTATAGTATGTAATCTATGTAATACTGCCTGAAAGAACTGACTTGATTGATTCTTTGCCCGGTGGCTGTAAGCATTACAACAACAACAAAGTGTGTTTCCGAGACATTCACGCACACTCTTATCACGTATTGACACGGTGCCACATAATATTTTTGCCCATCCCTGACAGCATTCCTGCACAGATTCAGGTCACAGCTGTTTGAATTTGTCCTTTATGTTTATGAGATCTCTTCAATCATATTCTGTGTATTTTCTCCTTTTAGGATGTCCCCCGTCCACATTTTGCACAAGATAAGAGCACCCAAGGCTGTTTGATGCATTCTTCACATTTCTGCTTGTTCCTACCACAGCTGGTGTGTGTGTGTGTGTGTGTTCAGTTGCGCTTTCACGCTCAGGACATGCGAGCCAGGTCATAACACACCACATTATTCGTTATGATGGGTTGTTATTTCTGTTTGGTCATGTTGACCCTGCCTGGTACTAAAAAAAAAAAAAAAAACAGCCATGTGGTTTGAAAGCATGCTTCTGCTTTCATGTGAGGAAGAAATATTGTGGTAGAAAGAGAGCAGATTAACTTCCTTGCCTCTGAGGGGCGCCCTCATCTTTGTCTCCCTACTACTACCACTTGTGTACCCCTGCACAGCTGGTCTTCTTCTCTCCTGAGCAGTAATTGCAGCTCTGTCCTGGGAAATAGAGGGAGGAAATCCCAGAGCTTTCGCAGCGCAACAATGACAATAAAAAAAAAAAAGGTGAGGAAAAGAGGAAGAAAGCGTTTCAGCTGAGATGAAAGGAGGAGGGAGGCTTAGGAGGAGAAGGGAGGTGAAGGAGTGCTGGCTCGGTGGAGGTAGGGAGGGGGAGATGAAGGAGAAAGCAGGGGAGGAGGGATGGTGTCGGTGATAGTAAACGCTTGAGTTTATTAACCTCATTTAGTTGAGAGGCTGAGCGTGAGGGGGAAGGGGAGGAGTGGCGTGTTCATACTGTGAACGCAGGGCTGGAGTTTACTAATGAGGATTGCAAATGCACACACACTGCTCTCACACACACTCACACTTTCCTTAGCTCATTCCCTCGCTCATACCAGATTCACCTTGATCTGGTGCCAAGTATGCAGGCAGAACACACATTCACAGGAGCGGGTACTGCCAGCTTCATCTTACTGCCTCCCCTCATTTTCTCTTTCATATCAAACTGCAGCTGAGAGGCAATTTCGCCCCAAATTGCTATTGATATTGGTAGAGGGAAGCGGGCAGAGTAGAGTTTAGGCTCACGATCGTTTGATTCCCAGTCAAACCGCATAGCTTGAGGTCGCCTGACAATCTGAAGTGTATATATTGGTATGCGTTGCGAACATAGAATGAAAGATTTCAGATTTCAAATTTCAAAGAAATTCAGAGTAACAGTCCACCTTAATGCCTGTCAGGTGACTCTGGGGGAGGGTGAAGTCTACACTGCGAGGTCCGGGGTCAAGGAGGTCAACAAACAACTAAGTGAATCATAAGGCCATGTGAGATAACAAGGCTAACCCTGTTTGCTATGGTTCAGGTTGACTTAAAGATCCAGAAATGTCTGAAGACATATGTAAAAATAATCAACATTTCTATTCCTTCTTCCACAATGAAAAATCCATAATCTGCGAATATACAAATGTGTTTAATTTCAAAGGTTTATCTACTTTACGCTAAACGTGTATATATATTATATATTGTATATTGCATACTGGACCACGACTTGCAACAAATGCGACGAAAATCTGGGATGTCATTTTGTACATTTCTGCGTGTACACTCTAAAAAACATTAAATACTTGTATATACTATAGGAGAGAGCTGGACTGTAATGACAGGGTCACATGTCTCAGAGTCATTCTTATGCATTTACAGTAGTAGTAGTAGTTTTATTGTCTTTCTGTGATGCTGTTTTGTTGCAAGCAAATTAAAGATGCAAAAGCTGTTTTAACACAACTGTGTTAGGATGTCCAATCACTTTCAGACAAGAAGAGAGAACCCTTCACTTATTCTGATAGCCACCCACCCCATTCATCCATTATACACGCTGACCGCTAATGACCTGCGATGGACACAAAGAATGCACACTTAAGACGCTTGCTGAAGACGAATGAGTGAAGATGCACTCTGAACTATTGACAAATGGCGTGAAAAACACACATACCGTGGACACACACTTAGAACGCAAAGTGAAGATGGATGACACTGAAGATGCTCCCTGAACTGAACTGTAGGTGACAAATGATCAGCCATCCCAGTGGGCGTACCAACCCCCTGCTGTGGCTGACCAAGGGTGGGTTATTTTGTGATTTCACAAAGGTTAAGTGACCATTTCTTCACCTTCTTTGCTCTCCTGCTGATTGGTAGACCCATAGATAAACGATGCACGCCTTCTTTATTAGAGTTTTCTTTGGGTGAAAATAGCTGGAAGTCGTATCAAGTCAGTTTTATTTATATAGAGCCAAAATCACAAATTTGCCTCAAAGGGCTTTACAATCCGATACAACATACGACAGTGCCTATCCTAAGACCCTCGATTTAGAAAGTCGCAAGCTACAAAACTGATCAAATCAACTTTAACACGATGAGGCAAATAACCACCAATTTGAGCAGCATTTTTAAAGAAACAGTAGTTGGTGCCTTATGTTACCAACACTTTGATACACATCTGTTCGCTATTAACATATATCATGAAAATTGATGCCAAACTAATAATGTGGCTAAACTCTGCAAGTTAAAATGTGAATAAACAAACCTTCCTTATCATCTCTGCTCATACCAAAACAGAATTGTGAAATATTAAGTGTTTTAATGGAACTATTTGAAGAACCAGATGGGTGGGGGTTTCTTTGTGGGGCAACACAATGAATACAGAAAAGTATAATGTCAACTCACTGCTCTGTGACTGACAGCTTGCCAAACACTCTTTGAAACGTTCCAATACAGTAAACCCTTCCCCATCTGGAAGCGCAAGCAGGTCAAAAAAAATAAGTCAAACTAATTTGCAAATATTTGACCCAAGCCTGATATAAAAACAAACCCTCCTGCAGCATGAGCAGACTCAGCAGACACCACGTGGGTCTGGCTTGGCACGCTTTCAGAACCTAATCCGACCCATAGCTCCAGCGCTCAGAGTCGGATCTTAAAGAGCTGTGACCGGCCATTTCAAGGCAGCCCTGAGCGTTTGTCTGCGTGCCAATACACTGCCCAGTCGCCATGCGTCACACACTCACTGTCATTAAACTTTTGACCCTGCTGCGTCTGTCACTCTTTGACAAAACGCCCCTCTTTGACTTCTGTGACTACTGTCGACGCAGTGTCACACTAAGTTTACTTGTCTTGTCTTCATTGTTTGGTCGTCATGATCGCTCTCTAGCCCTCTCTGATGATATAAGTCAGCTGTTAAATCCTATGGCGTGCTGTTAAGCCTCACACGCCCTCTGACTGTTCTATCTGAGCTGCCATCACAAAATGACACCCCATTACCCTGCAATAGCCCACACTACCAAATTGCTAAGATCTGTTTCACAGCCCATTACCAGCCAATAATATCAAACAGCTTCATTCTTTTATTGGTGATATCGCTTGACCCTCAATTAAATCAACCAGTGTATAAACGTGGGCACTGAAATATCATACATCCTGCAATAATGTCAGCTGGCTGGTTGATATCATATGTTGCTTTAGCATGTGGGTGTGGAGTAGCTGGTTTTACAACAGCTTAGCCAGCTGATAGCCCTGATAACAACGCGGTATCCATTACTCGATGCTCTATCCAGCCACCATTACGAATTGCCTGGGGGTCATGACCTCTGAGCCACTCAGCCACTCTCCCCAGCCAACCGCTGGCCAGTACCACTCAATACCCCAGGTCCAGTTTCCACCAGCAGCATCAACCCCCATCCTCTTGTTCCCCACCACAGTCCCCATAGTAGTGTCTGGACGTGGGTGGGGGGGGTGTTGGCGCCTAAACAGCAGCAGATGTGGCTCCGCAGAGAACCCCGGCCCTAATTAACTTCAATGGATTTCCTAATGCGACAGCTACCATATTTCATTTTCCACGCACCCGGACCCCGGCGGACCTGACGGGGGCCAACAGATACTTCCATGCACTTGCATTGCGGAGAGTGGCAGTGGAGGGATTTGGGTGAGGAGATGGGGAGTAAGGGATGTCGGAAACCACAGCAGAAGACGTGACCCCTCTCACTTAGAGGAAATCAATTAATTCAAGGGTTTTACGGCGCGGCGTCTGTCGACGAGGGGCTGCGACTAAGTCAGCAGTCTGAGGCAGACGTAAGAGCTAACAGCAAAGACCCGTATCATTACATTATATCAAAAAAAAAAATGGAGACGTGGAGAG
>JAVQJF010121936.1:0-22486 GCA_036023855.1 Gadopsis marmoratus | reverse complement strand
TAACCACTACAACCCCCCCCCCCCCTCCCCCCAGAGGTCAGAGGTCAGAGTGGATACCAGTCTAAAAGCCCCAAATATTCACCTTGCAATGGTATAAAGCAGAGAAAAGCAACAGGTCACATGACGTGTGAGAAGCTGGAACCAGAAGATTTGTGCCTAAAAAAAGAAACAATGTAAACAGTTGATCGATTGGCCAACATGATTTGCATTCCATTCAACACCCACGTCCCGTCTCTGTCTCTCTGTAGGTAATAACGGTCTGTTGGTGTGCAGGCTGGACAACGCCGCCCTGGCTACAGAGAAGGAGTCCAGATTGCTGCTGTATCAGCATACGGACTCAGACCTGGACAACCTTAGCTGCTCCGAGAGGCTCTCTAAAGCTCAGTTCACCAGTAAGAACCAGAGTTCACTGACCCAGAGAGCCGACCTCTGATATGATGGATGTGTTGCAGTTGTATTGATTTTATTCGTTGTGTTGCTCTGACCTCCTTCCTCCACACTGTCACCCCCATCTTCCTGCTCCTGCTTCAGTTTCTCTCAGTCAGGAAGAACACAACCACACCATCCCCCGGCAGCCCTCGCCTACAGCCTGGCAGGCCGTGTACGCTGACAGGTACACATGTCAGGTAATGGCACCACCACAGCTGGCTAAGAGGCGAACCCACCCGCATATACACACACTATCACACCTATATGTCAATGTATATACACAGTCATGTACGCCACATAGACACATGCGTAAACACAGTCTCTTTTATCTGTTTTAATTTATTTAGCTTATGCATATTAGCAATAACTGGATTCACTATATACATTACATCGGTGGCATTGCTTCTACCTGTGTAACGAATGTATTGTGCCAGTTTAAATGAACTCACAAATCAATAAATAAAAAAATTAATAGAGTAGAACTTTATTGTCCTCCGAGGTGGAGGATTGTCTTTGGTGCAAACTAGCTGTTCTTTAAAAACAACACTGCCAGTGTAATAAATGATTCCTTATTCCTCTCTGTCTCCAGGAAAGTGCAGTGATTCCTTCTCATGCTGATCTCAGTTTTACCGTCCTGCTGTTTAATGCAGACTCGGCTGGAAATCCTCTGGAGCACTTCAGCGCAGAGGAGGCAGGTCAGACTCTCCGGCGACTACCTCTCGTCCCCGCAGCTGATAGGCTGTCAGATAGCAGCATATTTTCCAAGCGCATCACTGAGCATGGCGATGTATTTCCTGCTTATTAGCTTACTCTATAGCGTTGTTATCCATGCCCACTGCTTTATGCTTGTGTGATTATGAAAAGGATTTCTGTGTTAAATATTTCTATGATAGAAAGTGCATCATGGTTTGCCAGGTGCTATATCAGATCTTTGACGGTGTCTCCGAACTGCACAGATGTGACGTAATAATTGCATTCTAACTGATTTGCAGAAGACGTATGGATTGGTCCTGAGAGATCGGCATCATTCTTGTGGGACAAGACAAAATGTTGACTTTCTTTATTCTCTCTTTCTTCCAGGTCTTCAAAGTTTTTACTTCCTCCTGCTGCTGGCGTACTTCGTAGCCTGCTGCATCTACATCAAGCCTCTGTACCAGGCTCTGAGGAAAGGAGGTCCCATGCACACTGTCCTCAGAGTGCTGACCACAGCGCTGGCATTACAGGGCTGCGCCGCTCTCTGCAACTACATCCACTTGGCCAGGTACACCCAGTAGAATCTGACAGACCTGCTGGGAAGTGTGTAAACCCAGATGACCTACGACTTACACATTAGCACACCGGTTTCCAACCTGTTTGTAAGCAGCAATGTTGGTTATAAAATGTTTTTTTTATGCATTTGCAGGCTGTTGGGAGACGTTATACACCCAGAAACTAAAAGTGTGATTGTTGCAACAGTGGTCTGTGCTGCAGGAGGCTGTTGGGTTGTTTTCTGTGGAGCTTCACTCAGACCTGTAGCCAACACTGTCACTACAGCTAGCTACAGTAGCAACCTCTCATAATGTGCAAGTGACATGTCGATGTGAGCAAAAACCTGAATGAAGGAATCAGTTTAATTAAATTGAAGGCCGTATCGTTATTTAGTTTCTTCATCATACTTTCATGCTTTGGCCGGTATGATCATGAAACAGATAATGAATTGTATTCTGTGTGATATTAAAAAGTCTTAAATTTAACTGGAACTCTGCTGAATCCAGTGAAATCAGCGTAAATGAGAGGAATATGAACTAATGTACACCAGTGTTTCCCTTGTGTTGTGCAGGTATTCCAGAGATGGTATTGGTATTCCACTGATGGGCAGCCTGGCAGAGTGTATGTTCCTTTTTCTTTCCACCCATATTTATATCTGTCTGACGCTTGATTTAGATAAAAATAGCAAGAGGAAATGAATCATGCTATGTGCCCTCTTCTTTTCCACTCTGTTCCCACTGCAGTCTGGGATATGGTGTCCCAGGTGTCCATGCTGTACATGTTACTGAGTCTGTGTATGGGCTGGACTCTGAGCCGAGGCAGGAAGCCTCAGTCCAGACCTCTGCAGTGGGAACAGAGTCCGGCTTCGACGGCTGTCGCTGTTGGTGGAGTCGTCACACAGGTACACAGGATTACAGGATTATGAGTTCTAGTGCGATAGAATGATATGGTTCAGGTTGAAGTAAAAAAACTAGGGGGTTCTGGGATAAACCAGAACTCTGTAAAAAGTCCATATTTTAAGAAAATTAAGTCACATGTTGGGTATTTTATCAGCATCAGAAACCTTCGAGACACCTAATAATAAATGCTGTCATCTTCAGGGAGTGTTGCTGCTGTGGGAGCAGTATTCAGAATCAGAGAGTGAACATAGCTACCATACCCAGCAGAGCCTGGCAGGTCTTCTCCTCATGGCTCTGAGAGTGGTCCTGGCCCTCCTGCTGGCCTCCATCCTCTACCAGATCACCTCCACCGAGAGGAGCACCCTGAAGAGAGACTTTTACCTCTGCTTCGCCAAGGTAAACGACACAGTGCGCTAATATGCAGACAAACATTTACAGTTCATCAGGTGGTCACGTGGTCTTCTTTGTGTTCTCTGCAGGGATGCTTCCTGTGGTTCCTCTGCCATCCCGGCCTCTTTCTCATGTCTGTTGTCTTCAACGAGCACCAGAGGGAGAAGGTGTGAACACACAAACAAGCCACTTACTTCTTAGCAAGGAACCACCGTGATGTAATGTCTCTAACTCTCTGTAGGTGGTGACAATTGGTGTGATCCTCTGCCAGTCCATCTCCATGGTGACCCTCTACCAGCTCTTCCTGTCTCGTTCCCTCTACTGGGAGGTCTCCTCTCTCTCCTCGGTGTCTCTGCCACTCACCATGTCCAGGACGAACCACAGGGGGCGCTACTGAGCACATTCGCGCTCATGCTTCACCCAGTCATCGTGAGTGAGTGAGGAAGAGCATACTGGAGGCTCCCCCACTGTGTCAGAGGAGGGTGAACTTCTGAGCATGAAGAAGTGAACAAGCAGTGCTGTTACTGTTTCCTGGGAGAACAGTAGTGACCACCAGCAAGCAAGTTACCAACTGCAGCATGGGTCACAGAATGACCAGAGGAAGACATTTACAGCAACACCCTACCTCTAGTTACAAATTATTTTTGACTGGAACCAACATTACTGAACAGGAAGGATATTTAATGCAGTGCCACCAAGAGAAGAGACGCCAGGCTGTCAAGCGGTTTCTTGTGCTCGACAACATCAACATCAGAAGCTTTAGGATGCATCTGCTGGTGGGGTCGATGTCAAGAAAGAAGAATAGGCTGACTCATGATGGTACTTGCATACAGTGCAGCAGGCCGAAGGTGGAGATGGTTGTTTGGACCTTAAGGACGCAAAACCCTGTTTTGTTGTATCCAAGGAAACTCTGCAAAGACACAAAATCAGTCTTTGTGCTCTGGGCTTTGATAATCAAACAGTAGAATCACAGATTAAATTATGAAGTAAAGCACAAAGAGCAGGGAAGCGTTACACCACTGCTTAGCCTTGGTGCTTTGAAATCATCATATAAACTGCATGTAGCTGGAGACGCACTGCATGACTTGTCCCTTTTTTATCGTGCTTTTTCCATTTATTGGAGCACACGACTTGGGTTTTAATGCTTCATTCTGTGTGAATGGGAGTTTGAGAATAAAGGGATCTAATAAGATATGTGGTTTGATAATCACAAAATGAGCCACCTGCTCAGCTCTTCTAGCTCTTGTTGGTGTGCATTAAAGCAGCTTGTGTGATATCTGGGCAGTATGTACTGTACATAATATGCTCTATGTGGGTGCAAGAGGATGCATGTACTGTATTTTGACAATGACAATCTAGACAGCAACAAAAAACGAGGCCCCTGTTTGCATTGTGTACTAAACATTTACATGTCCAGTCATTCCTTTTTTCTTTTTTTTTTTTGCCATATTCACACTCCAGGTTACACATATTTACTTTCAATACACCTGTGGAAATAGGGACCTGTCATTATTGCAACGGTAATAAAATACATGTTAAAGTAAGCTAGCTAATCCTAAACACCTGCACAGGATGCATTTTACCAAATCTGCTGTTCATATCCAGTTCATATTGTTTTGCTGCTCACAGTTGCCACACGTCAGATATGTGTTTTGATGCACATCAAAGCTGACATTTTCAGGTCTTGTTTCATCATTGTGTCTAGAAGGAATTCTTGATCCGTCGGTAAGGTTTGCATTAAAATGTTACATATGTTGTAGTGCTTTAACTCGCTTGCCTTTTGATAACACAAAAGCAGGCCCCGTCTGTGGAACCTGAGCTAAGATGTGTAGGGCGCCCAGGTTCAACAATCTGTTTACACTGACACACTGATACAGTGTATTTATAGTGCTATGTTGGCCAAAAACTTCATGATTATCAACATAAATAATTGCTATATGTCCTATCTTTTTGTCTTTATGAGTCCACTTCCTGTTTACATTTATTTGCCAGACAGCCCTTCGATTTCTGCTAATTCTGTGTGAAATAAAAAGATTTCAAAATTAAGATTTTTCCCCACAAGGTTCAAGTGAATGGTGTATAGCCTGTATGACACATGGTTTAATTTGCCCCACTTGTGTTCGAGGCAACGCTGTAATTGATCTACAATATATATATAAGCATATACACGGTACATCCCATTTGCCCCAGTGAACAAACTGTCATATCCACCTTAGCTGTGGTGCTACTTAGCAAGTGTTACAGTGTTTATATGGGTATTCAGCAATGGAGTGTGGATTTCTTGAATTTGGTCAAAACATCCTCAAGCGATACACACCCCAAACACTCCCTCCTCTCTGATGCGTCTCTTCGTTCCTTCAACTACTAGAACCTTCAACTAGTTTAGCCGGTTTGAGAGTAACGAAATTTCAATCCTCTCTGTGTCCTGTACATGCTGCAAGATTGACAATAAAGCAGACTTTGACTTTGACTTTGACTTTGAGTTGCTAGTCTGTCAGTCAAGAGAAATGATGCATTCTTGTGCAATGGGTATAATTGCACATGCATAACGCAGTTCATTATAAAACATTTCGAGAATTAATATTTATTAAAAATACAGTTGACCGAATCGTTGATGTTATGTGTCCGCGTGGTTGCTACAATGGTCAAGCAGCATTAATGGGTCGACCTCGAAACATTGTGCGACGTGTTACTTTGCCCCACGGTCTTTGAATACAGCACAGGCAACGTCACACAAATACTGCATTTTGATTGGCCTGTCACTACAAGCCCCCTCCTTCTGCAGAGGAACATAACACTTCTCGAGCTGTTACAAGAAGAAACTTCAATACTACAGACGCTAAAATGATCAATTGGAAGGTAAATTAACTATGATTTATACACATAGCGCACATGCTTTGTCATTAGTTAAACAGCTGATTCGTATTTGGTTCTGTTTTTTTTGCTAAAGCTTACGTTGACTCAACTGTCATTGGCATAATGCTAACGCTAGGCTAGCTTAGCAAGGGTGTTGTGTGAGCCACTCGCACTTCTGCGACACACACGTCTCGGAGCTTATTGTGCGATCACGATGCAGAGCACATTGACAAAGGTCAGATTTTTGAGTGACGGCCGCAGCTGCTTCTCCTCCCCCTTTCACACACCGGACAGCTGAGGCCTCTGGAAACACATGAATGCGCTTTGGTCTGCATACTTGTCTGGAGGCAAACACAAAGTGCTGCAAAACATGATACGCTGTTTATCCTCAGGCTTTGGACAATGTCCCCATCCTTCTGTACATCCTGGCCCTGAAGACACTGCTGCTGTGTCTGGCGTTCGCCGGGGTGAAGATCTACCAGAGTAAGAAGGCAGAGGAGGACCTGAAGAAGGAGCAGGCCGAGAAGAGGAGGCTAGCCCAGCAGGCCCAGGAGCTCCTCGACAACAAGAAGGAAGACTAAGCGTAGGAGACAAACTGCTGTACACGGGTACTGACTAGATATATTTATATTAACAAGTGCTATGAGATAACTCTGTTATGATATAGTGCTATATAAATAAAATTGAATTGAATTAGATAAGACTCATCGCTTTGGTCACAGTGGTCATTCTCAAAGAGTCATAGAAATATGAGGTCGTGTTCTTGACTGTGATGCATCTCACCAACTTTCCTTCTATCTTCTCCAGGGGGACACAATGTTACTGGTCTGAGCAACGAGCCACTTCCTCCAAATAGGTTCCAGATGTGTGACTGCAACAGGAGGACTCTCGTGGGCAGAAAACGTGGACTCCTGAAGTGAGGCTGAGGTGTGACACTGCGATGACCTCGGTGGCAGAGAACCACAGCAGGCATCAGCTTGACGTTTGCCAAACGTCCGCTCATTTACGGGCTCGGATTTCCCCAAACATCTCCTGCCGTGTTTAGACTTCAGCTGAGGCGGTCATCCGCACACACTGAGAATGAGTGTAGCACTTCACTTTGTACACTGTTAATGGTAAGAAGATCAAGGCTTGTCAGGACGCTTATTTATTAGAATCCAGCATGGTATTTATTCTGCAATGTTCATTGTAAATTGTGGACCCACTCTGTGCCGAACCTTTGTAATTATATTAAATAGTTTGTTCCGCGTGCTACAATGTTGTTTTTGCTTAATTTCTCAGAATTACTGTGTGGGCAGGGGGATCTGCTTTTTAAAGTTGTCGCCACATAAGAAGCAGCAGCGCCCTCTACTGTTTCTACAAGATAAGTGGGGGAAAAAAAACCTATGTTTTTTTTTTTTTTTCTTTTATTATAAAAAAATACCAAAGGGATATTTGCTTATTATTTACATCACCATCCCATCCTGCTAACAAATGTACTTGGAGCAAAAAAGCAGCAACAAAAAACAAACACCAAAGAGCAAACCAAAAAACAGCGATCAAACCACCAAACCAAATTACAAAACTACAAAGAAAAGCAACAGGCAAAGCAAAATGTGTCAATTTACACAATCCCAAATTCGGGGCGTGTTCAGGGTGGTATGGCCGTAAGCAAAGAAGGCACGTATAAACAGCCTTTTTACAGATGCTGTGGCATGGAACGATTGTCATAAATGTCATTACATTTGGACCAACCACAATGTGGCTAGTATCAAGTATGATTTGATTAAACTCCTACTTTTGCCGATTATTTGAGAAATTTGGCTTTTGTAGAAAAACATGCATCACCAGGTTTGATAAATGAACATATTTAGGGATAAACATCTGACATTTTTATTACATCAGTAAATGGGCGGTTTAGGAAGATCTGGAGGGTGATGCTCCAACAGAAAGCTGTATTTTTATGTGGCACCCATCCACACCCCCTGGCTTCATCGTCCTTGCTGCCATCTTCTGAATATGCAGCACAAAAAAAGTAGTCAAAAAGTTAAAGGTCAGCCTGCTGCATCTTTACGAGACTGTAGATGCAGCCTTCGCTTACAGCCATACTAACTGCACCTGACTCTAAAAGGGTCATACACGCAGTACACGTAGCTAAAGCTAATGCAGTTTAATATAAGTTTATCCCTCCATGATGGTTATGTTTTTGTAAAAACTGTGCGATTCATTTGTACAATTTGTAATTGTATTGCATTATACCGTTTCTATTATTTTGTCCACCCCATTTATATTTAAGAATAGGCTAAACAACAGCAACTCATGTTCTCTGCATAACACCGACATTTGCTCTCGACTTCTGTTGGGTGAACAAAGTCTTATCCTGAGTTGTATGTACTTGTGTGAATGTTGTCAATGAAGAGCTACAGAGAAACGTGCATTCATGTGACTTTATTTTTTTTTATAATTTTTTCAGATAACAGTTCACCATCTTCAAGCGCTGTGTGGTTTAGACCAAACCTCAAGGCTTGATTTAATCCACAACAAAGAGAAATATATCACAAAAAGAGACTAACGGAGCTCAAACACTGAGGGCATTTAAAGACAAATAACAGACTAAAATTGTCAAAGACAACTTTATTTTTCTCCAACATATACTGTAGTTATTCAATGCAAGACTATAAAGCCCCAGTTTCTCTATGCACGTGCATTATCACAACACACACTTAAGTGCCAGCAACAGGCACACCGAAATATTAAATTCACTTATTCCTTCATCAGCTTGACGTTTTTGCCTTTTGGAGCCTGCAAACACCTCACCTGCTGTACCAGAATAAATTAGTAGCTCCTGTTCAGCTCATTGTTCATCATTATTACAAACACTCAGGATCTGTCCTCAGTTTGCAGGCAAGAAGGCAGACACCATGACATCCGGTACCTAACAGAGTGGTCTGATACAGCTTGGAGTCGACTAGACCGGTCTGTACCGGAGGTCCGACTAGCCTGGACTGGCCTGGTACAGCCTGGTCCACTTGTAACAAATGGAGTCATCATGCCAGAACCACCAACGCTTCTCACAGGAGACGAAGTGGCCCTGATCTGTGCTGGGAGTCTTCTCCGCTTGGCTGATTTCTGCTCCTGCCCTGCATCATCCTGTGGTCGGGTGGAGTGGCTGATGCTAATCTCCGATTGGCCAGCTTCTGCTTCTGACTGCTGGCCTGAGGTCAGCAGCCACTGTGGCCGACTGTGCTCATCGGTCTGATGATGCGATGGGTGCAGAGGAGAGTAGCTGTCAGAGGTGGAGCTATGAAAGAACAAAAAGTGGTATTTTTCCAATTTTAGACCAAACAATACACAAGTGGGGGCCAAAGGTACACTGTGCACCTCTTGGTAAATAGCCATAGTGAATTTATCAAGACAATAAGTGAACAGGGCAACAGAAAAAGGGCCTGGCCCTCTCTGCAGACTATTTGAGAATTCACAGTGCAAGGTAAACTTACCTGTTGAACGATGTCTGAAGGGAAGAGAAGGGGGAAGAGTACGCTGGACAGTTGGGTTTATGTGGGCTCACCATCGTCACGTAGTCATCCTGAGGCAGCACAGATGAACTGTGGCTTACCTGTGGTGACATCATCATGTACCCCGGCCTCTTCTCCTCCTCGTCGCCTGGCTCCCAGCCCTCCATCCCACAGGCTACAACACTGCAGTCGTTTTCCCTCCTTCTGTTCACTGGGAGATGATGATCCATCTTCATTTCGACGTAGCTGCCAGTCTCAGACGTGGAGCTCTGATGGGATCTGAAGGGACTGAGACGTGAGGTGGAGCTCAGAGTAGACTCCGGCTCTGTTTTGTCTGGTTTGAGGGGCTCGAGGTAGTATTGTATTGGACTTGGTTTGGTCTGGATTTCAGGGTTTCTGGGGGGTGGGGTCAGGCGAGAACCAAGTGGTCTCACATTCACCAGCTTGTCTCTGTATTTGGGTCTGCAGCGCTTTGAGGACAGAAGGGTTTGAAGCGGACTGTGGTTGGAGGTCGGTGACCGGTTGAAGTCAGGAAGAGCTCGTAGTGACCTTACTGTCTCGCGAACCACCTCATGAATGTGCTGTGCAACTGCTGGGTTTCCTGTACAGAGCAGACATAAGGAGGTTGGGTCACAGTCCTGTGATAAGGCAGTAATGAGTAAAAGCACCAATTTTATTCTTAGATACCTTGGTCTCTTGCTTCCATCCAGATCTCTCCAGGACCGTTTGGTGCCGACCTGCCAAGCTCCAAGAAGAAGGAGCCATCCAAGTGGCCAAAGCGCCGAACACTCAGCAAATGCATTGTAACCGAGGGCAAGTCGCTGCAGGCGCCCACTCGGACTATGATGAGAGACGTGGCTGTGAGACAGAGCCGGCTGTCTCCTGCCAGGGATTTGGAACTGCCCAGACCTCTGGGCTTCACTGTGACGGGCCAAACCTTAGATGAAGGTGAAGGGAGCAGGGACAGGGGTTAGGTTAATGAGTAGTACACAATGCGGGTGATTTTCTGTGATGTTGGCAATATTAACACTGCTGAGTGTTTTCAAACACCTTAGAATTTCTTTTTTCCTTTTGGCGTTTTCAGTAGTAAAATGGGTGTCACTATTAAAACCCCTTCGTAGCGCCTTGTTGAATATAAGAGAAATAACACCAAGATAGCCTTGGTGAACATATTACTCGATTTGATCTTATTCGCCCTCAGTTGTCAAGGCTGGGTAATTGTGTATCAAGATGTCATTGAGAGACATCTTCCAACCACGCAAGACAAATAAAAAATAAAATATTTATAAAAATGTCTACTTTTGCAGGACGGCAAACTTAAAGTCAATTTCATTTAAGTTCTCTTCTCTGCATGCGGCAGAGGGGAAAAAAAACTGTACAAATCTAATCTGACCTCTTTGAAGAAAGCAGCATGGGGCAGGGTGCAATACCCATCATCCTCTTCATCAAACCCTTCTCCATGCTCTTCATCCTTCCGCTCTTCTTCCATTTCTTTCTTAATGGCCAGATACCACTCGTCTTGCTCACACTGGTCCTCCATCGCTAGCACCATGGTCTGATCCTTGGCATACAACACCACCGTGTGGCCTTTCCCGGAACTGCCAATCCGGCTCACACCAAGACAGCACCTCAGGTAAATCACCCTGGGAAACAGGAATTCAACAGGAATTTTATTTTAGATCGTAATTTACATGCATGTATCAGCCTTCTCCAAATTACTGGTAAGCTTCAACAGAGGACAAAGGCAGTAAATTAAACTGACATCATGTATCAACTGATGGTTGATTGGATGAAGGTACTTTAACCAACCCTTGCTTGCTTGCGCCAAACAGCGCAGCTTTACCAGCAGACCTCTCCATTGCTGTGAACTTCTCCGGGCTCTTGTGCCACTCGAGTCGGCTCGGCCCGGTGTGGCTCCCTGCTCTCAGGACAAAATATTTCCTGTGGTTCCCCTCCACCTTCCCCAGGTAACCTTGTTTCACCACGTCGCTCTGCGGCCCGGAGGAGGTCACGAGGGCGCCGGCCAGAGGGACCAGGGTGTTGGAAGTCCGGCTGGAACAGAAGAGTTCCTCATAGAAACGAGACGGAGGACTTGGCTGCATCCCGACGTCGCGGCCCAAAGAATCCTGGTCCTGCTCCATCTGACGGTCGATCATCAAGGGAGGCCGCAGACGTGATTCAACAGAGGGGAGCTGGAGGCAGGTACCGGCCTCTTTTGGGTGGCGCACCGGTTGTGTCCTTCTGCGGTTTGATTCGCGTCAAGCTGAAAACCTGCCACACAGTAACAGAGGAAGGTGAACAACGCATTGCCTTAGACATGGAGGCATATTAGAGATACTTGCATACATGTACACACAGCTCTGGAAAAAATTAAGAGACCACTGCAAAATTATCAGTTGTGTGGTTTTACTATTTAGGTAGTAATTTATTGACCAGTAGCAGTGGAGATGTGGGTGAGAATCTGAGTGATGTAATCACATTTTTGGGTCCTAGCTGCAATGGTAATCACTGACATTTATAGACCTTTGAGCAGATTTCTCTTATGTTATTTTTACTTTACAGGCAGGCAGCCTATAAAACAGCTAATGTTTAACTTAATGGAAACAACTTTGAAAAACTAGCATAATTGTCTCAGAATTTAATGGCATTTTGTAAACGACAGTGACACACTAATTTACAGATTAATTAACAGGCAAGAATAAAAAAGTAAAATTATTTGCAACCCTATTTCGATGAATTTAAATAATGTTGGCGGAAGCTGGCTAAAGATGGTGTAGGACACTCCCATGCTAGCGAGGTCGCTGTTTTCCCGAATTGAATTAAAACTTACCTGAAACTGACAGGTATACACATTACTGCTGGAAGCATGGACAGTGTCGTCCGCTTTTCATGTCGGGCTGCCAGCAGAAGTCAAACAACGATTTCCAAACTCATTTTCCGCGACAAAGTTTCGCCAGCTCAGCTGTATCCGGTGCCAATCAGTGTGGCCTTCAGGAGCGCCTCGTAAAACCCAAGTTTCAATTAGAGAAAAGTTGGACAAGTTGCTCATTTAAGTTCTTGGGATGGAAATAAAAATATCTGGCTATAACAACAGTGAAACCTGATGTATAAAGTATAATAATTATAACAATATAAACAACGCGTTTGCAATTATTTGCATCAGAAAAATGGTTGTAGTCAGTCTATGTCTTTGTGGGTTTTTTTTGTTTTTTTTCAATAAAGATTTCTTAGAATAAAATAAAACGAAGTTAAGTAGGAGTTTCCATTTTTCCATTCACATGAATGACGGTAGTATTTGCCCATAATGATGATAATATCAATCATGTCAGATATTTCTTTGGAGAGATAATACAAACTGGAATTTGGAGTGAGTGAAATGGTGGGATGTTGTTAATTTTTTGGCTTAACAATCTGCTTCAAAGAGAGCAGCTGACAATGTGATACCACTCAGCTGATCTTCTCTGCTGAGCCTCCATCAACATAATACAATGTCAGGTGAAGAAGTGGGAAATGGCTGGTTATTTTAACAGAGGAAGTGATGACTCTCATAATGGTGATAGCAGTTGTTTCTGTTGAAATAATTGCAATAAAGGCGTGGAACAGTTTTTTTTTTTTTTTTTTTTACATATTTCAACATGATCGACTTCTCATTTTGTCAGAGCAGTCAAGCAGTTTCTTGCGAGTGTCAAGAAACCTGGATCTCTGGACACCCGTCACTCTCTTTCTGCCCCAGGATGTCTGTCCTCCAGGGTGTCCTGTCTCAGGTCCTCAGCTGGACAGGTCTCTGTCAGGTCCTGTTTGTGGCCGGTACAGGACTGGCAGCTGTGGTTGCAGGTTGGACGGTGAGGCTGTTGGTGCGACACGCCTGGTACACACACAGGCTGTCCTGCTTCAGGAAGCCACGTGCAAACTCCTGGTTTTTCGGCCACCTGGGCCAGGTAGGACACACACTAAATGCATTTATAGCCTTATTGGGCAGTCGTATGGTAATGATATTCACCTAATGTGTTACCTTTAAATGTCTTATCGTTGTAATGTCTTTGCATGCTTGGTAAATGTTGAAACAACACATTAGGAAATCTAACTGTAGCTTTCTCAGCGTGGTACAGGATGTGGTCAGTGTTGCAAAATATATTATCAATTTCCTTGAAAATGCTGTATGAGAATTCAGCACAGCAGTGATAAAGTTAACCCACCTTTATAGGACTGCATTAATCCTCTTTTCAGTTAAACCTAAGGTACGCTGTATATTGTGACGTTTGTTTGTGGCTCAGATGCAGAGCACAGAGGAAGGTCTCCTGCAGGTGGATGACTTGGTGAGGACGTACACACACTCTTGCAGCTGGTTCCTCGGCCCTTTCTATCACCTGGTCAGACTGTTTCACCCTGATTACATCAAGCCTCTACTAATGGCACCCGGTAGGGTAACACCAAGCAGTCAAATGAAATGTGACATTTTTCTTCTTCTACTTTATCACACCAGTGGAAGTGCAACTGGAGCCATTAAAACCACATTTCCCAAAGCTTCTTTTAATGCTTATTGTTCTTTTTCTCCTTCCATTACATCCTCACTGCTTTCCTCCATCCAGCCAGCATTACAGTGAAAGATGAGCTTATCTATGGCCATCTGCGTCCATGGCTTGGTGAGTCATAGCTCATGTTGCTCTGATGTAAGTCAAGTTTAGGAGGTTTTACAATTTGATGTCATCCTCACATCCAAACCTTCTCTCCCTCACGTCCCAGGACAGAGTCTGTTGCTGAGCAACGGGGAGGAGTGGTCTCGCAAGAGACGGTTGCTGACTCCAGCTTTTCATTTTGATATTCTCAAGAACTACATTGCCAAGTTTAACACCTCAACTAACACCATGCATGTAAGACACACAGCAACGCAAGCAAACACATGCACATGCAAGCACACTGCTGTCATTTATAAATGGTGCAACAAAAGAGAGATATGTTTATCTTCTTTTGCATTTACTTTCTGTTGTGTGGTCAATATTGATTTCATAGTGTGTTAAGCACGACCAAACAGACAGTTTCCATTTGTAAAGAGCATATATTGAAGTTTGAACATGTGGTCCAATAAAGTTAAAATGTCCTATGACCTGATATTATAAACACTGTGGTAGACTGTACAATTGTCTTCCGACTGGCAGAATAAATGCATGATTTGTTTCTATACAGAAATCTAAAACTCCAAAGCTGATGCCTGTCCTGCCTCTTCCTCCTATATCTTCTGTCTTTCAGGATAAGTGGCGCCACCTGATGGCAGAAGGCAGGACTAACATAGAGATGTTTGACCATGTCACTCTGATGACACTGGATAGTTTACTGAAATGTGCCTTCAGCTACAACAGCAACTGCCAGGAGTGAGGACACACACTTTACCATTTTCCACAAATATATTCCACATCTGTTGTCCTTCTGTGTTTTTTTTATTTGACATCTTCTCTCTCCAGGTCTACCAGTGAGTACGTGTCAGCCATAGTGGAGCTGAGTGACCTGATAATAGATCGCCGGCAAAAGATTTTACACCACTGGGACTGGATTTACTGGAAAACGCAGCAGGGAAAACAATTCAAAAAGGCCTTAAGCATTGTACACAGGTACAGCACGTGCACAGGTGTTTGTGTAAAAGTGTAACACAAATTAAACAGGAAGCCTCAAGTCTCATGACACATTATTACTGTAAAATGGTGAAAACCATGCTGTTGCTGTAATCACAATATAGTAAGACATTGGAGCTTCTAATATTGTACAGTTAAATATCATGTTCTATAGTAACAACTTGCATCATATGAAGTAGTGCAGTAAAGTTGTATGCTATTATATCACACTCTGGTGTCTGCAGGTTCACCAGGGAAGTGGTCCAGCAGCGCCGTGCCCTGATCAGCCGACAGACGGAGACAGAAACAGATGTCACCACAGCACCACAGAGAAAGAAAGATTTTGTGGACATCATCCTGCTGTCGAGGGTAGGAGGCAAGAATAAATAAGCATTAATGAATGAGAAACAGATATGGACAGTTATAGGTGCATATGTGTGTGTTGCAGGATGAGGATGGTCGAGGACTAACAGATGAGGAGATACAGGCTGAGGCCAACACCTTCATGTTCGCAGGTGAGACACTTTAAACAAGACTATGTAACTTTTTCACTTATGGTGTGAAAAATGTGTTATTTCTTCCCATCGAATGCTTTAAAGCTGCAGTTCACAGTTTGTTCCTTTAGTCGTAAATGTTCACATGACTCAAAAATAGTTTCAAAATCAAAATTTGATATCCGGTAAGATTGCCATGACATTTTAAAACTTAAACGAAACCCTCCTACTTTTTCCACAGGTCATGACACAACAGCCAGTGCGATTTGCTGGACTCTGTATAATTTAGCACGCCACGACCACTACCAGGAGAAATGCAGGCAGGAAGTGATGGATCTGATGCAAGGACGAGCTGCTAACGAAATAGAGTGGTCAGAAAACCTGTCCATATTTAACCTCAAAGACTGTGATATTAAGTGGGGGAAAATAGTGAGCAATATTTAAATGTGACTATGCATGTGTCTGCATTCACATGTCTTTTTCTAAAGGGAGGATCTGTCCAACCTGCCCTTCACCACCATGTGCATCAGAGAGTCTCTCAGACTCCACTCTCCTGTGCAGGCTGTAACAAGAAGGTACACCCAGGACATGGCACTGCCTGGGGATTGCACAGTACCAGAGGGTGAGAGGGACAGACTCAGGCTTTTTTTTTTGTGCTGAAGTTTTTGTTTAAAAAGCTGTGTCTTGTATTGTATGCTTGCATATCAGCAACCCATTTGCTAACCTCAACAAGGAAGTGAAACACCTGATCAGCTAGTTGGTCCTTTTGAGATGACATTTAGAGAGTGAAGCAGCGATGGTTTCTTTCTGTTATTCTTGCAAAGGTGCCATCTGTCTGGTCAGTATTTATGGAACACACCACCACCCTGCAGTTTGGACAAACCCACATGTAAGAAATGAAAAAGAAAAATCGTAATTTTCCTTTCACTTTGGCACAACTTTGTCATGTTTGAACTGTGTGATTCGCCCTCTTTTAGGAGTTTCACCCTCTGCGTTTTGACCCTACAAACACAGAAGGACAGGCTTCTCATGCCTTCATCCCCTTTTCCTCAGGCCCCAGGTACTGCATCCTCATGCAACAGCTCCACATTTAAAATAGGATCTGACACAGCTAGGAGTGCGCTTGTAAAGACAATAACCTGTTTGTGTTTACAGGAACTGTATTGGTCAGAAATTTGCCCTGGCAGAGCTTCGAGTGGTCGTGGCATTGACCCTGCTCAGGTTTCGTCTCACCCCAGGGGTGAACCCCAAACTTGGGTCCAGCTCTGAGGGAGTTCGCCGTCTCCCCCAACTCGTCCTGCGCGCAGAGGGAGGTTTGTGGCTGCAGCTGGAGTCTCTGTCCCCGCACAGCCTGGAGGAAGGAGCAAGATGAAATCCTGGGAGCTAGTACTGTTCTTGGCACTGGATTTATGTTTACTGTGTTTCTAAATGCATTTGTGACCTTTGCTTTCTACAAAGCATTCATGAGGCTGATTCTTTTCCTATCACTTTAAAAATTAATGTAATATAATTTAATGTAATATTGCATAATGTGATATCCAGTTTACTGTTGCAACATTTATTATTGCTCTCATGTCATGACTCGGCAAATGACTATTTTGTACTGTATTGTTTGCTGTAAATAAATCCTACATTTAAAAAAAAAAAAAGTTTCCTCATCCTTAAACTCACTCAAGAGACGTTTGAAGCTACAGCACAAATTCAGGGCAAAAAATAAAAAAACATGATTATATGCAGGACCTGGGCTAGATTAGGGCCAGTGCATTACTCTTTATGTAAAATAAAGTAAAGGAATTATATATGATATCTCGGTCTGTAGCAGAGACACAGTCTATGGTAACAAATGACTGCATGTGATTTGATTTAAGGAATCTGACTCTTAATCCCTGTGCGGACATATTAAGCATTTATTACAGGCCTTTTTCTGTCTGCCGACTGCCGTAACAACATATGGGCACTAGGGGGCGAGATAGTGTTTTGTTGCTGTTGGTGTTATTGTTGTTATTGTTATTAATTATCATTTATAGCCACTTTTCCAGAAATATATGAGTTATTGGGTTAGTTAGTGTCACATCACGTCTCTTAAATAAATACAATCCACTTCCTGTCGGAGGCGGAAACACGAAGCCTGTTGACGTTGGCTCACTTCAACTTTCACTTTCTACCAACATCAGCTTGACGCCGCTCAACGCTACTTTTGAGCTCGCATGCTCAGCCTGTAGTGGTTTCAGCTTGTAAGTGATGTTATTTACGCGTGTTTCTCTCGGTTCAGAGCAGAAGCACTTTGCATTTAGTTTAGTACGTCTCTGACAGTTCAGCCGACGAACAGTGGGATGTGGCCGCCTGCGACATCCGCCATGTTTTCGTGCGGCTGGTTGTGCGTCTTGCTGGCTGCTGCGACCGCAGACCGTAAGTTTGTTCCTCTTGATTTACCTTTTCACGCGTTGAAAAGTGCCGTATTGTGGGGCGGCGCGGCCGTAAACCTGCGCAGGGTGTGTCGCAGTGTTGTTGGTTCCCATGGCCCCACCCAGCGGCACCCAGCGAGTTAGTAACAGAGTACAATAGAGCATAGGAGTATAAATGTACTACAGTGTAGTATATATGTACTACAGTGTAGTATAACAGGGCGGAACGTCGTTTAAATGTGCAGTAGAGCAACATAGAATTGAGCTTAGTGAGAGGAGAGAAAAGTAAAGCAAGCAAAAGAGAGCATGGAGGAATAGCAGGTAGATGGAGTAAGAATTAATTAAATTAGCATGCAGACTATTGTCACTAAAAGCTATTTAAATATGTGAAAGATTTAGTGACAGTGTTGATTCAGCTTTGGAGGCTGCAGCCTGTTGGATCGCATTGCCTTTATGACTGACACAGGTGTTTCTCTTATTTTGTCCACCCCATTTATACCAACACGGGTCGACTAAATAACGGAAACACCTCTCTGTATAAGTGCAATACAGTGTAACAGCGCTGCAGTCTGCAGCCTCCAGCCTCGTCTGCGTTTCCCAGCGTCCAGTAAATAAAAAGCCTGGTTTTTAAAGGATGTTTGGGCAAGAAAAACGTCACTCTGAGCTTCTTCTTGTCCTCGCAGTTACAGTCTACAGGAAGGTGGGCGATGATGTTGTTCTCAAACCATTCACTGAGTCTACCAGCATCACTAGCATCACATGGACAGAGGGTGGCAACCTTGCTGTGCAGTGGAGTGGAGAAGGAGATGTTAGTTATTATCGTCACTTCAAAGGTACTCTTATCAAATATGAGCTTCACTCAAAGTCCTTTTTTGATAGATTAATGCTAAATGAGTGGTGACATTATGAATTATTTGTGAGCTCAAGACTTGTGTTGGGAAGCTAACCCCTGTCCATGCTGGTGTCTGTTTGAAGAGCGTGGTAGCCTGAACATTTCAACTGGAGAGCTGACAATCAAGAATCTGACTCTGAAGGACAGTGTGACGTACGCAGCAGACGTCAACGGCAAAACTGAGATCAGGAAAATTCATCTCTTCGTTATCTGTGAGTGGACATATGATACACAGTTTAGTAAGACTTATCAAGTCGGCAGTGTGGAGGTTGTGTGTTTCCCTGGCACATTAGTTTGTGATAAAGAAACATCAAGGAAACCAGACTAAGAAAATGGAAGTGTGACAGGGTATCATGACTCTATTTTCTTTTTCTCCAACAACAACAGCTGCTGTCCCTGTCCCCACTATTGTTGAATCCTGTAACAATGAGACCTGTAAACTGACCTGTGATGGAGACGTCAAAGACGCCGGAAGCGTCACCTACAGTTGGAAGCCAGATGACAAAGTGGAGACAAAGACACCTGAGAAACTGATTACAAAGGTATTGTATACTGAAATGCAGTGTACAAACGGTACAAATATCTTCAACTGACCCAGCAATGCATTGAGTGGGACTGAATGTGCACCTCCTCATGAACAGGGGGCCTCCGTCAGGCTGGACTGAGCCCGTTACGATACGTTTGCGCAGATTAGAGAGTTTGATTAATCCGACTTGCATCATTCGTACAATTTCTATGATGACAATACAAAAATGTTCTTGCGTGAGGCCCATTGTTTCAGAAAATGGGGCTAAACAATTGAGAAACACTGCAAGGGATTTGGGAAGGTTTATATCAAACGCGGACATTTAAGGAGAATCCTCTATGGGAAGTCAGAAAAATAATAAACTTTAACATGTGTGGGGAAACCAGAACAATGTTGTTGAGGCTCACTTCCCTGACTTGGCTGTTGGGGAAATCTGAACCTTTCAAAGGCACCAAGTAAGCAGTTTAAAAATGAAATGTGTCTAAGTGTTTGGTGATACTCTGCTCCTAGGTGGGCAGCTTGGGTATAAAGGAGTTCAGCTGTGAGCTGAAGAATCAAGTCAGTCAGGCGACCAGCGAATCCATCCCCAACCCTTTCCTCAAACGTGAGTTATTACACTGAAATCTTTCTGTTAAATTCTTGTCTCATCGACTACCCTCTGATGTGCAGTACACACGTTACTGCTGTTGTTGCCCTGCAACAGATAGAAATGCAGAATCGGGAGGAAAGCTGAAAATCGCCTTAGGAGCCACAGTCTTCATCTCTCTGCTGACAGCTGTCCTGATGCTGGTTTTCATTCACAGATGTAAAGCAGGTGAGACATCGCGCCACTCTATTTGCTGGCTTTATTTGCATTTGATAAATATTAGCAATTTATAATCAAGCAGGCGTTTTCACATTTTAATCATTCTGTTGATTTCCTGCAGGAATGTGGTTCTTCGACAAAGGTAAGACGTCTTTTTAAAGCAACGAGAAGTCTAAAACAAAATGCTTTTTAAAGATATGTTTAAGAAGGAGGAGGGAAAGGATTTTGGGGGGGTTTCCCTCTAGAGCTGAAAAGTGCCAAAGCAGCATGAGCACATACTGTATATAACATTGAACAAATAGTTACAAGCTAATTTGTTGTGCACATTTATACACTCGAGAGCAAGAACCCTGCTGATGCCTGTAACCTTTCCTGTAGCACAACCATTGGGCTAAAACTATAACGTGTTTGATCAACATATTCCCTGGAATACACCACATTAATGCTAAAAACATCTAGAAAGGTTTGCCTGATTTGATGTATTTATTCTGCTTTGTAGTCAGCACAGTGTTTACTGTGAAAGAAACACTGAGGTTATTTGATTATATTAAGCAAACTGTGATAAATGCTGACTTTCTTAACGTATTTCTCTCCCTGCAGATTCCATGCCATGGGAAGCAGGTCAGTAACTAAAATGACTTATTTATGCCTTAAAAATCAAACAGCGATATATAATAAATCCTCTTCCAGATCCTGCCAAATCTGCCTAAAACGACTAAAACGCCTATCCAAGGCATACCCAAAGCAAATTGAATGGTGTTCTTGAACCATTTGGAGTACATGTAACAATCAGATGTAGGGAAAACACACCACAGAAGATTTTCACAGCTTCAAGTCACACCTCTGTCTGACCACAACCAACTCTGGGGAGTCTGGGGGGGGACTCCCGAAGTGTATATTTAGATTTCTGTGTCCGTTTTGCCATTTTAACGTCTACAAAAACCACAAAAAGTACCAAAAATCCCATCCTAGGTGTTTTGCGCACGAACGCACGCACGAATTTCACTTTACTCGAGACAAGTATAGGTTATAGTTTGATGAAACCCCCTAAAGCGACATATCCCCGTCTTCTGAATCTCATTGGCTATTCCACACGCCAATCATTTTTATGATGCGCTGCAATTGGCTCGTTTTTTAGACGAAAGAAGGGGGGCATGCACTTCTCTTCAATGCAGACTATTATTGGCTGTCGTAGTCTGAGTTCGGGACATAGAAGGTCCGATTGGGTCAGTGAGGTGTCAACAGAAAGACAGCGGACATTTTGAAATGAAGAGAGCGAAAATATCATAACGTGAGCCGAAGTTACTACAGAGAACGTGCACAGCTGTCAACTACTAAGCCATGATGATGCAGCCTTCCGTGGCATTTATGGATGTAATAACGTGTTTTGGACTAAATGTTTCGCCTTGTTGTTGACCTGTGGATTTCTGTGAGGCTTCAAAAGGTGAGAAGCGATAACGTTGTTTACTTGTTTGTGGACCGACATTAGGCGTTGATTGTATCGGCCGCTGTGGTTGGATCTCGAAATGGTTGGCGTCACTCGAATCACACGAATCTTAAGCTTTCGAACGATATGCGGCACGAGTTCTCGGCTCAGCAGCTCATCTGCGTACAGCCAGAATTCTCTACCTAATATGCAGACCTGGAACAGGATAACAGACTAATTCTATTTCCTGTTGTCCACCACTACAGACTTCTGGAAGCACGAGAGGCCAAGTAAGTTTCAGCCACCGTCTGTTTTCTGCGTTTTATTCTAGCTTTTTATCAGGGTGTAAAAGTTGACGTCTGTGTCGTTAACACAGCTGCTCCTGAACGCACCACCGCTCAGCAGGAGAAGGGAAAGGCAGACGGTGAGACACCGCTGAGAGAAATCACCTAATATAACCATTTACATCACCAGCAGCATGTCAAGAGAGCAAGATTCTTAAAAGTTACATGTGATCTTGCGTGTGACCCTTCTTCTTCTTCTTTCCTTTTGTCATTTTGGCAGAGGAAACCCTGATGATGTAGGCGGCCAAACGGCGCCAAGTCGGGACCTGTCAGCTGTAGAACGACCCACGAGATCCCGAGTTTTACGGGAAGCACTAAACATCAGTTTGGGACCCGTCCGATGGCCGTTACATTGCAGGAATTGTATTGAGACTCCCCGAATAATGGTGTCAGCTCCAGAGCTTCAAATCTAACCTTAATGATGATGCAAAAAGCGAGAGGTAAAAAAGAGGTTTTTAATATTTTTTTGTGTGGCGTTTGAAGCAACAAAGCCAACCGAAATTGGGCATCGCGGCGTCTTCAAGACTCAGCCTGGCTCTTCTTTCACTCTACATGTTGCTGTAAACGCATGGAATCTACTGGTGTGTTGAAATGACATTTTTAAAGACTAAAGTGCTGCTGCTACTCGCATTTAAACAGAATACGGTGGTTTTGGCGTGTGTGGATCCACAC
>JAVQJF010121933.1:0-80075 GCA_036023855.1 Gadopsis marmoratus | reverse complement strand
ACACCCCACAAGAGCTGCAGTGTTGGAGATGCTCTGACGCAGTCGTCTAGCATCACAGTTTGGCCCTTGTCAAAGTCGCTCACATCCTTACCCTGCCCATTTTTCCTGCTTCAGCACATTAACTTCGATGTGTCTGTCTAATATATCCCGCCCCCTCCCACTGACATGTGCCATGGTAACAAGATAATCAATGTTCTTCACTTCATCGGTCAGTGGTCGTAATGTTATGGCTGAGTCGGTGTATTTTGTTTGGAAGACAAGTGAATTAAACTACATCATTAGAAAGTCAGAAAAAGAACATACCCCAATACATTTTCATAGCTCCACTTCCACTTCTTGTGTGTACAAAGGAGGTTCAGTGTGAAGACATTTTCCCAAGCCTCTGTCCCCAGGTCGTCCCCGTACCGACTGTGTTTAGTGAAAGACAGGCTTGACCCGGACCGAATATCAGAGAGTGTTCTGGAGATCAGCTTGTCAATGTCACAGGGAGGGCTCTGCAGCAATAGAGGGAGATCAGGTTTTAGAGGGCTCATTCTACTTAACTTGAGAGGATACAGATGAGAAAGCAGGAAAGAAGAGATGATGTGATAAAGACAAAGATCTGACTCTAGAATAAGGTCGCACAGGTTAGAAATCAAACAGTGAATAAAGCAAAAGTGCCCTCAAGTGTCCAAAATTCACAAGAAATTAATAAAATGGCAATGTGCTCAGTCACTCAATATGAAAGTCTGAGGATATGTGTCAGACAAGCTAGATTTGAGTAAAATAATATAGAAAAACATGACAAATGTAGAACCCCAGCTCTACAGATACTTCACCATCTCCCAACCAAGGAATGCTGAAAGGCAGCTGAGGAGGTTTTCTTGTGCTTTCAGTTTGGTGACAGCATGTATTGCCTGGCACAGAGAGCTACTCTGTGAGAGAACACTGGGCCATGTTGTCACCATGAACAAAATCAGCTTAGCAGAGTCTGGGAAATCTGCAGAAGGGAAGACACAACAAGAAAGAAGGAAATGTTTATCAAATTTAAACTTAAGTGGTGCCTCCGGTGGCATAACGATGGCCGTATTTTGAGTGTTCATTGGTTTCCAGTCAAAAGTCGAGCACACTATAAAAACAACTGAAATTGTCTTGCAAAAAGTACAATGGCTTTGAATGAAAACAAAACATCCATGTGCATCTAGGTGCAATAAAGGCAGTCTTCAGAGTTGAGAGAAAGGGCTCAATTGGCCACAATAACTTAAAATAGCTGTGCGGGTCAATTAAGGCCGTGTAAGGGCTTTAAGAAATAGAGTATGACACAAATTGATAACCTTCTGTGAGAATGCTGTAGGCCAGGATGTGAGCCTTCTCCCAGTCTCCCTTCTGTCTGCAGATCCCTGTGTAGACTCTGCAGAGGGCCTGCATGATGTTCCTGTTGAGGTCTTTTTTCTCTGCTTTCAGTTTGTTCAGGATGGCCACAATCATATCATCTGCCTTAAACTAAAAGAGAAAAGGGAGAAAACATGCACATAAAGTTCATGTCACATGGACGCCAGAGTCTAGAAAACAACACACTTCATCCTCTGAGCCATTGACACTTTTTTGTCAGGAGGCTACACAAGAACCTTGTTTGCTTTATTTTAACCATTGTTACAGTCCCGTCTTTACTTCCCTCATACAAAGACTGTGCCTACTGATACATGGGTTTTTGTCTTTACCAAAGAGATCGTGAGGATTCACTTTTGCAACAACAAAAGTACTAATGGGAAAGAACCAATTCTGTCAATGAGAAAGTGTTCTGTTTTAGTTTAAAGATTGTTGTGGCAATACAATGTAAGCCTGTTAAGAACTTCTCGCTCTTTAATTTCTAGGGATACTGCATCTGGTTAACACATTTACCTGTAATTGTGACTGCTTGTGAACACAAAACGATCCTCACTGTCATCACATGAATCAATGGGAATTTTGATAGACACCCAAAGTATTTGTAGTAGTTAAACATATGGTCAGATAAGAATTATGGCATTTTAAATCAGGTGTGTACCAAATAACCTCACAGCGATCACCTGAACATGCATGTTTCTCTCAGGGATATACTATTACGTATAATTGAAAAACAATGCAAAGGGTCAGAATTAGTTCAGCAAATGAATGACAAGAGTAAAAAAATCCCTGAGCCCAATAAACCTGTATACTCACCAAGGTGCTTTGGCAAATCTCAGCGATAACCTCCTTCTCCTCGTCTCTCAACACAGGCTTGTTGGGTAGGTTACCAACATAGAGGTGGCTCTGGATCACAGGCAATAGATCAAAACACTGGATTTCAATTTTCCTTAACAAGTTAACAAGAGTTTTCTCTGCAGGTTCGCCACTTTCCATGGATGGAGCAGTTGCCTCATTTTTTAGCTGTTTCAGCGCTAGTGTCTGGGGTGAGGTGGTCTCCTCTCCACTGTTTGAGGAGGAGGAAGGTACCTGCTTGTGACTGACAGCAGGAGAACAGTCATCTAGCCTGAGACATTTGTTGTTTTTGGGTTGTGGCAAACTGATGGCCTGCCTTTTTTCTCCTCTTGTTTCAGTCTTGGTGAAGGCAGTTGAAGTGGAGTTAATGGTTTTAAAGCCAGACATCTGACTGACGGTTGTTGTAGGTAATGTTCCACCATGTGATGAACAAACGCTGAGACCGACATTCCCTCTGAGTATGCTCAGAGTTCGGGCGTGGGCAGAGAGCTCTGGGTACATGGTGTCAAGAATCCTCATGGAGTTTTCCTGAGATGGACTGGGGGAAGATGGTGAGGAAGAAGTAATAACTTTCAAGGGCAGGCGGCCAGGGACCGGCACAGCATGCTTTGGAGTGGCAGAGCCAAACTGAAGTGGTGACGAGGGGACTCCGTTTGGAAGGACTGGACTGTTTAGAGAAGAGGAACTTGGCTGCTGACTGTTGGGGGTCAAGTGGGCCTGGACAGGAGTGGTAGGTGAAGCCAATCTATCCATGGGCGAGGGAAACAAGAGTTTCCCAATAGCCTGCCTTGGATGGATTGATTTGCCCGCCCTTGGAGGGGTGCTGACAGGGGTTAGGAGACAAGGAAGTGGAGATCCCATTTCAGAGCGAACTTGGTCTATGCAATTTGGGGGTTGAGCTGCAGTTGAACCTGCCACTGGGCTAGGTTGTTCTGCTCTGATCATATGTGGGCTTTGTTTGTCAAGCACGTTTGTACGTGACTCCAAACATTTATTTTGCCCATTTGTGGCAGAGGCGCTCTGCTTTAACGAGGTAATAGGACCACCTGTGCCCAATTTACGTTTACACACTTTATGGTTACTTGCATTTATGCTGTCCTGAGGCAAGTGTGTGACAACAGCCTTGTCAATGACACCTTCTTCCTCTAAATTGTGCACAGGCCGTAGGGTTTTTTTGTCCGTTGAAAAGTGTTCAATGTTAATGCTGACATTGACCTTTTCTGGGTTTGGGGGAGCTTCCATACTCTGCAACCTTACAGCAGGTAACAGACATGTAGGACTCAACCGTCTGCACAGAGAGTGTGAATTTTCATTAAAAGATCGACAGTTAACAGTCTTTGTCTCTTGGTAGTCAGAAAGGGAAGGCCCATGATCAGCTGGTATTTCACTGTTCTTTTTGTCAGCATCCCTTTTTGAAGGAGTTTCAACATTTGCGGGACCAGATTCCTGGTCAGCATGGGACTCATCATTTTCCATCTTCAACAGTGGAGACTTGTGAGGAGACATTGTTCTATTATTAGCTTTTGACTCTGAGAGAGACGCTATTACATCAACTCCCCTGGTTCCGTGTGCTTCATTCCCATCCTCTTCCCCAAGAAGTTTCATGGAAGCATCACTTTCAAGCATCTCTTTAACATTTTTATTTGAAACACTAGTGATGACATCACTGCTGCTTGACAAACAGGGGTTATCTTCTGGCACATCGGTGTCCATTTGACACACTTTATTCTCCTGGGGCTTAAAGACTGTAGCATCTTGATTGCCCTGTCCCAATCCACAAGAGTCCTGATGTCTTGTTCCAATTTCTGAGCCATTTCCTGTATTTGTAACCTCTGCATCTCTCACAGAGTCAATCAATGTTGAGGAAGTAACAGAGGAACTAACTAGCTGTACATCTCCTGCTTCCTCAAAGATTACAGTTACATCACTTCTTCTGGGTGATTCTCCACCACTAGGTGTCACTGTTTTAGCACCAGTAACATCACTAGGGCTTGCATTTACATCCATACTTGTAATAGTCTCTGACTGGTCTTCCTCTGCCTTTCCCAAAGCATTTTCAGATTTGCATATGCTACTGGCACCATTGCTTTTGGGATTTACATTGCAGGATGGCTCTTGACTTTCAGTGGTTAATGACACAACCTCAACCAACATTATTATGTCTGATGTGGAAGAAGATGCTGATGATGCTGCTGATACTAAATGCACAGTTGCTGGCTCCTGGTCAGTCTGCATGTCTTTTTGATTCTGCATTCCTTCACCATCTGTAACGCTTTTGTCCTTCGTAATTGTAATGCCACTCAACTCATTTTGTCCCAAGACTTTGGAGTAATTTTCATTGGAAATGTGTCCCACTTCCTGTGTTGTGACCACTGGCAACTCCATATTCTCCTCTGTTGGTACTGCAGAAGATTTTGGACAGTGGCTGGACACTGATGTTGTGATGAGTAAGGGCTCCTCTTGCTGAAGAGGAACAGAGTCATCAGAGGGTTTGGGATTGTTTTCCATTTCTCTATCAGCTGTCTCCATGGATTCCATCTCTGTGTCCTGAAAGAAACAAACAAACAATGTAATTTGCAGTAAGACATAACCACCATGGCAGTTTGAGAAGGACCAGACAATTCAAGATAAAGCAAGAAAAATGCCGATGCTAAATTTACCACTTTGGAAATACGTTACAGGAGCTTTGAGGTGACAAACCTGTGCTTTACTAACGTTACTAAAAAGGACCAATCTGTCAACTCTGAACATATAAATCACATGTACACATGTATATACGAAAGGTTATACAAGAAAAATCTGTGATTTGTGTTTTTCAGTTGATCGTAATTAAATTCAGTCACAATGACACACTAAAAAAATGCCACCAAATTAGGTTAGGATAAACTAACCAACTGTGTCTTGAAATAGTAGTTGACACAAACATATTTTGGAATGTGATTTTACATTTCATCCTCTGTGACTTCATTGTAAACAGCTTTGTTCACTCATTGTGAGTATAATATAAATTCTTGCATTGTACATGTATTATATGAAGAGATTGCAACAGCATCAGTCAGAAATTTAAAAAAGCATTTACAAGAAACACAACTGAATTCTCACCAAATATAGTAGTGGTGATATGCAGGGAGGCATTGGTTTGAACAATGCCATTATCTCCTCAACTTCAGAGCTCCATAAGTCAGTGGATGCCTCCTCAGTTTTGTGTTCCTTGGACAATCGCTTGCTCTTTCTGGGCGTTCTTCTTCTTGGCTGCAGAGATGCCTGATGCTTGATGGTTTTCTGCCCAGGAGGAGAAGGTTTTAACGGTGTACACGTGGCTTTTGTCTGCACGGGGAAACTGTGGGATTCACTAATATTGTGAGAAGGAGATTGGGACGTGTTACTCAGATGAGAGTGAAGTCTGTTTTGTGGAGAGGAGGGTGGAACTTGCTTGGATGTGGACTCTGAAATTACAAGAATAAAAAGAGAGGATTGTATGCAGCATGGCAACTGAAAAACCTGAAGTCAGGGGTGTTATTCAAAAGTGAGGACACTTGTTGAGTCATATCAGTAACAATAAACATATACAACAGGGCTTAATGATGCCTCACCAGGTAAGTGCAACAGGTTTGCAGAACGGTGATGCTGAGGTTCTACACATGCCCACAAATTCTCTAGAAGCATCCGGACCTTTTCTGAAAAACAGACACAAACAATTACACGCTTAAGATGATTAGGTCGTCAAATGACTGTAATAAATAATTGAAGCCAACTGCATACCTTTGTCAACTTTAGGCTCCTCGGGTGCACTTGCTTGACTTGATGTGCTCCTATATTCTGTCAAGAAATAATTGGGATATTGTTGAAATTTGAACTTCAATGTAATTTTAAGTCAGAGGAAGACACTGCCGTTAGTGGAAAAAACAAACATTTCATTAAGTTAACTAGGTTATATGATAAAAAATTTGTATCCTTCTTATTAGGGCCATTGAAATACAATTAAAAAAAAGCATGTAATGTTTAAACATTTTAGCTATTTTCCTTGTATACTGACAAACCCACTTCCTAAAGAAAGAGGATCTGACCACAGCAGAAAAAGAAATCATTGTAACACTGTATTTGCAAATGAAGCTGTTGCTCATTTACCTTTTATCCTTTCTCTTTCCAGTTTCATCAGTCTCGCCTACAAATGAATTGAAATTATAAATAAAGGTCAGTTCAATTGTATTAAAAATATTTTCGCCTGTTTGCCGTTATTAAAAAGGTAATTACTGCACCTGAATGTCATCAATATTTCTCTCTAGCAGGATCTTGTTTTTGGTCAGTTGGACAATTTGATGATTCTGTTTGCAAAGTGAGTCTGAAATAAGGACAAAAAAATGTATCGCCAAACCACCAAAGAAAAGCTGCCATATAAACACAGATCAAAGACATCCTTATGAACATAAAATAACTCTTTAATTGTGTGAAATCTCACTTTTCAATACCAACCTTCAAGCACTCTAACTTTATTTTCAAGTTTGTCCTTTCTGTTGATGAGAAAAAAGCACGGGACCTTTTAGCATCATTTGTTTTCTCACAAACAAAAAAGATAAAAAACAAACCATGAATGATCATAATGTAACACAAGGTTAATTAAAGTCTCATAACAAATAACACAAGACAATGATATAACACTAAATGTCCATTTAAAAATAAGTCCAACTGTAACCTCTTACATGCTTGTTGTCTTGGCATTGTCCTCTATCAATTTTTCAACTTGATCTGCTTGTGCCTGAGATTTCTTCAGAGACATCTAGAGGGGTGGAAATTAAAATGTACAAAGATTATGAGGTTTCTTGAGCTACATTTTACCACATATGTAGAAAACTACAGAGAACAATGCACCATTCATTGTCTGTTATGCGTTACAGCAAATTCAAATGACTCAAGTGCACTTTTCTTTTTTTGCTTACCTGTGTTTCCAGCAAATTGTTTTCTATTAGGGCCTTTTCCCTCTTAAGCTGTGCATTTTCAAGTGACCGTGTTTCTGTCAGTTCTGTAAGAGTTTGGGAGACAATGTAGCAAAAAGATCAGGGGTGCATTTAACACCTTTTTAACTCATTCTGATTTACAAATTATGCAAGATATCACAGGATGTGAATGCAAAGTACCTTTCACATCCTTCAGCTGGCCTTCAAGCTTCTTATTCCTGAGGGGTTTGAAAAATACTAGTTAACATTTTACCACAAAGACAACACCATCATAATATCATTATGTGTCATAATTATTTCTTACTCTGCCACCATCTTGCTGTTGTTCTGCTTAAATGTTTCCACCTCTTCATACATCTGTCCATAGACCTTAAGAGCAGCCTTTAACAAAATAAACACTGTGTGAATATCAGCATTACAGCACCCCACCCCCCCAAAAAAAAGAAAGGGCTCACCTTCTTTTCTTGCAGCTCTGCTTGCACAGATTCATAATCTGCTGTCTTCTTCTGCAGAGTAACCAATCTGCTCTGCAGCTCTTCCAGCTGTTGCTGAAGCCTGATGGTGTCACTGCATAAAACATGTTGAGGGTGTGAACGTGTTAAACCAACATGGAAGTCTGTGTGCATTTATTCTTCATAAAGCAACTATGTCCTGACTATCTTCTCAAATTCCCATAGACAACAGATACGTTTGGGAACACATTAATAATTAGCTGACAGCTAGTACGATACGCACAAATTATTAGTATTCAGCAAGCTAGTTTACACCTGATCTCTCAGTACAAAATGTGTTTCCTGAATATCGACCGGTGTTAGATATTTCAAAAGACTGGTTACTAGTATTGGTAATGTTTAACTTAATGTCACGACTGTATTTATATATAATGATACGTATAGAAATTGTCGTTCGTTAACACTCACTCCGAAACCGTAATCTTCTGTTTCAGTGCCAGAAATGACGACACGTATTCGTTCAGGCTCTGTAATTAAGAGACGGGAAGAAACAAAACAAAAACAAAAACAAAGAGGGGAATTAGGAGTTACCAACAGTTAACTTGCGCTCAAAACATAAAAATACATGATAAATGTCACAATCATCGGAGACTGTTCATGTTTAGTCTACAAATATAAAAGACAACTTTTTAATTGGACGTTTCTGTCACAGAAAGATGATCTAACCTGGTGTAAGACAGAGCAGTTTTGACAGTTTCCAAACGTCGCGTCCGCGGCGAGTGATGCCGTTTTGGACTGACTGTCCCCTGGCATCATGGTAAGACAAACTGCGAACCCCTCACAGCGGTTATTTTAGATAACAGTCTTTGACGACCATGTTCCGGTGACACAAATTTCAGGCACGTTCAAAACAACTTCACATTTTCGCGTCTCGGTCTCGCACGCTGACTAAGGACCCAAGCCAGGACCCCACAGGGGAAGCGTCGTGATATGCCGGTTAATCTAAAATAAAATATTTCTTGCCGCATTGTAAGCGCATTCAAATATTAATATGTATTAACATGAATATGAATGAGTAATACAGGTGTTCGGTTGTAAATTTGTTTTTTTCTCCAGCCGAAATAGGATGTTTCCGGTCATTCGAATTTTGGTGCAGGCAGTTCTTTACGGCACATAGGGGCGTAGGCTTTACTGCTAAAGCGTGTACCAGCCACTAGGGGTAGTATAACCGTCTATTTTACATGCTCACAGGATAGTGTAATTTATGTTTTATGCTTACATACCGCACAATTCCGCAAGTATAAGTTTAAATCGGCATACATTATCGAACTAACTTTAACTAGATACTTGACACTACGACACTACAGTAACTGGCAACTCAGTTGCTTCTTGTAGGTAATCAATCACAAGACATCAGGTTCCGAAGCACTTACCGTAGTCCCTGGTGGTCTAGTGGTTAGGATTCGGCGCTCTCACCGCCGCGGCCCGGGTTCGATTCCCGGTCAGGGAACTTCGTTTTGAGCGTCCAGGTAGCCCTTCCATCCATCGTTCTCTGAAAACATGTCCACCTCCACTTCGCTGTCCCGTTAAACTGAAGTAGTTGCAGAATCTTTCTTCAAAATGCAAACGCCGAAAAGCACAAGATAAGCAATCCCAAAAGTTTCACTTTTCCTACGCCTCTAAATGAATGAATGAATGAATGAAATGAAAATGAATGAATTGTGGCACCAGTACTTGTAGTGGATTTGCAGCAAGTAGATATCTTGTTCAATGTGTTCTAAAGATAGATAGATAAATGTGCTTTATTGATCCAATGAGGGAAATTGTATAATTTGTATATATAGTCAGCAGAGGGTACTGTTGCACAGATAACAGTGTTCCAAATCTGTACACCCTCCCAAACACACACACACACACACACACACAGACACACACAGAGCAGACTACTAACTACAAAAATGAATGGCCAAAATAACAGTTTCCCTTTTGGGTTACCATTAGACAAACGAACGCATACATTGTGATGGTCAAGGTCCAGTTACGATTATCAAAGACTTTCTACACAAAAAAAGTTTTCAAATTGACACTTTGGGGGTCATCTTATATCTCGGTATTTGAAACACTTTAAAAATAATAAATGGTGACTTCTTTTGAGATGAGCCTTTTTTGCTCCATAGTGGTCCTTTATACTGTGGCAGCAGGTCATCTCCAGCCTGGTGATTCCAATAGCTGAGAGGAAGCAATTAAAGGTGCTGGGAGATTGCTGTAGGTGCACCCTGATGGAAAGATAATAACCCTGTAACTTCAGATGAACCTTCTGAGTGTAGCCTCAAGGCTGAAGAGCCAACTCTCTCCAAACAGATGCAGTCAGAGATAACATAGTTTCTTTAAAGTGGAAAGGGGAGTGTTGGGCATGCTTTCTCTCTTCCTGTCTCTCTCTGACAGATTATCTCTTCTGAAACCTGACATGGGTTAGGTAACACTTTGGATGTTGCCAGATTTGTCTCGATCACTATTGTTATCTACAGGAAGCCTTTGTCTGATCACTATCTTTATATAAACAAAAGTGCTTCATCCTCTTAATCCCTTTCTTCTTGTGTGGTAGGATTTTCTCTTCTTTGTAAGCTTCTGTAGCTAAATCTACAGCGTGAGGTGGAGATACGTACCTTTGGAAGTCAAAGTATACAGTAAGTCACTAAAGCAATAAATCAGTGCTTTTGATAGCCTAATAATACAAAAACTGCTAATCATTCTATCACAGGGCTAACTCACATTGACAGAACAGCACGTGCACATTAGCATTCACACCTACAGCAGTTTAGAGTTTCTAATGCAGTGCAGTGGGAGGAAACCCAAACAGAAAGCGAGAGACAATGCAAAGTCCAGACATACTGTAGAATATATGGCATTCCCTAACAGATTTACACAGGCTTTCATGTAATAGTACTGACAATAATGCAATACAGCACAATACTTCCTTATTTCGCCATTTAAATATAGACATATATTTTTCATTCTACATTAATACAAGTGTTTTCCTGCCCCACTACTTACACAGTTAATATTCATAATATTTAACTGTGAATCTCACTGGTATTGTCAGGGTTCATTTTCATGACAGTTTCTTGATATTTGTTTCTCTTCTCTTCTCTTCTCCTCTCCTCTCTTCTACATGAGACTGAGTTTTGGCTTGACAAGTGGCTGATGACAGTGCATTCCAGAAACTTGGAGGGTTTAAGTAATCTGAATCTGTGTGTGTGTGTGTGTGTGTGTGTGTGTGTGTGTGTGTGGTGTTGCTTTTGTCAGAAAACTGGAATCGATTAATAAAACAGCTTTGCATCTCTGAACATCTTGCAGACATTTGCTTGTGAAAAACAACAACAACAACAACAAACAACACTGCTACCCTGGCCTACATTTATTCAGACATGCAGTGTCAAACACACAAAAAGCACACAGACAGTAACACAGTGCCCACAGCCGACAAACTATAAATTAGCAACAGAGAGGTGGTTGACAAGGAGGAAAACCCCTTTTTCTCTCTATACCCACTTCTCCTCCTGTCTCACTCCCTCTCTTTCCCACAGCATTTTTCTATGACAGCACCAAATACATACAGTAGAAGCCCTCCCTCTTGCCTTTCTACTTTATTTCTCTCTGTCTTCTTACACTCTTCTTTTCTCTCCTCCCTCACACTCTCTCTGAAGGCCTTGGGGCTGTGCCCCGGGGATTATGACAATGGGGATTTTGTTTTGAGCATCTGTGTCTCCATGACTTGTTGAGAAATGACTAAAGAGCAAAGCCCAGACACAATATGTCATAGGTGTTGAAATGGCTAATACCGCATTGGCATTATTGTTAGCAAGAGCGCTGGCTTACGTGCTGTAGGCTGAGGACTAGAGTTTAGAATTAGGGCTTCAGGGTAATTTCTTCAATGCCAAATCATATTTATTTTTGTTTCATTATGGCTGTAGTTTTGCATCAACCACACAGTTAAAGGGCTTCAAAAGAATGACTGAAGGACATGAAGCAACATTAAACACATTTGCTATATCAACTTTAAAAGCTGATATGTCATTGTTGCACACACCCAAGTGGCTAATTAAAAAAAATATTAGTAATTAATTGCAAGTTAAACCATTTCTAAGCTATTATCTGACTAGGCCTGAGGTAAACCTTTCGCTAAGCCTGCACCAAGCTGAAACTGCACCGCTTTTATGCATTGAGGAGATAGAGATCATCTAGTCCCAGTTTGTTGTCTGCAGTTTGTTGAAACACAAATCCTTTGTCAGGGCATGATGACAATATTGTCCCCAGAAGACTTCAGCCAAAAAAGTATGATTGAAGGGATCAAGTCCCCTTCCTGAGATTTTTTCCCCTTTGCAAGAATAGACCTACATGGTAGCTGAAAAGAATGAAATCAGGGCTCATGCCACAGCTGAGATGCTGACATGACACACATTTGTTTATTGTTATTTCACTTACACTGTAATAATCACATTGGAATAGCATTAGTCATCATCTGTCATTGCTTAAAAACCATAACCAATAGCCTATATAATGCATTATTTTTGTGCCATATCAATGCATGCAGTACGTACACTTGTGTTATAATGTAATGGAAAAATGGAGCAATGACTCTTCAAACAGCGTGCTCATACCTTTTGATATTTCCACTCGACCGCTGCTGTAAATGATCACCAATCATTGTTGACATTGCTGAACTGGGCTTTTGACATCCCAGATTTTTTTTTTCTTCAAAAATAAAATAATGTTCCGAATAAAAAAGGTGCATTTTGTCAGCATGAAATCCTATGAAACATGATACAAAATATAAAGGTAATGAGCTTAGAGTAAAGCAATAAAAGGACACATTTATACTGCTTATTAATACAGTCTTCCAGCAACGCTGTATTGTAAAAGCCAATAAATAAACAAACAATACTGTACATGGGTCACACAATTCATGTGTTCTTTCCTGAAACTTGAGGACTTCACATTGATTTGGTGACAGAGGACAACGTTATAGCACCACTGAGCATGAAAGTCAGTTCACACAGCCTTGACCCACCACAGAATAGTTCTCTCACGTAGGATGCATTTCGTTTTTTTTCTTTCCTATTCCTATAGCCATTGAGAAAGCCTACTTTGATTATTCCCAGCCTGTTTCTTAATCAAGCCTTAGAGTAGAATTACATGTTCTTACTTGTTTCTTTGAAACTTCCCTTTTCATTATCAGACCCCAGATTTCCAATTGATCAAGAACTGCAGTGCAGACGTGGGTATCACATGTTGTTGCGTGGCAGTGCCTGAATCCTCGTCAATCGTTTTTCTCTGTTGGCCTGCCATCATTGGCCTTTGGTTGACTGGAAGATGTTGGGTGTCCTGGGTACAGATCTGTTCAATTACATACAGTATATAAACAAAGCTGGGATTTTTCAGGTTTTCAGTTTCTTTTGGATATGTCAGTCCTATTCGCTTTAATCAAGATTCCCATTTTGCTAGTTCCTCCTCATAATTCTCTCCTTTATTTGTACTGTCCTGATCACATTCCTGTGTAGTGCTGTCAGCATCAAGTTCTTGTATCCAGATGTCCGGCATCGATCGCAGGGAGAAGAAAGGGCACTGCATCTCTCTTGCACTTCCATTGAAATGCTGTTTGTTTTTCAGTGCTCGCCACACGCTTAAAGCAAAAACACTTTCCAAGCATGGACTCCAAATATAGTCTTTTTTCTATCTAACTAACTATCTGTCTGCGTCACAGACAGAGTCACGCCGTATGATTATAGGTTTGAATTCGAACAGGATTGGCAGCACTGCTTGCCATAGAACTTGTGGTTGCAGACTCCATGCTGGGGCACCAGGTAACACCAGTTGAAGTAATCCCTACATGCAAGGTCTGTGGGAAAAAGGAAAAAGGCATGTTTCTATTCTGACAGTGACACAGATTACAACAAGCACATTTTTTTTTGTCTGTGTACAAGCATCAAAGTAGTACTACATTTGTTAGAGCTTCAGTACCTTTCTTCTCAGGTTGTGGGCAGAAGTTGGTGTTGCAGGCCTGGGACACTGAAGGTTTAAGATGGACAGCACAGCCAGGAGAGGGCTTCCCTTGGACCAGACATTGGACCATCCTGGCCTGCACGCCTCCTCCACATGACACTGTGCACTGTAGAGTACGAAAAAAACAAAACCTTGATGATAGATACTATGAATGTCATGAACCACTTCATAACACATTCAATAGCCCCCTCTCTTGCCAGTCATGAGCTTACGAAGAAAATATAAAAAAAGCAGAAACTCTGCAGACATAAAATGTAATGCCGTGCTGCTTGCGTGATTCAGCTATGTGAACCTGCTCTCAGGTAACGTACCTGAGACCAACGAGAAGAGTGCCATTCTGCTCGAGGCGGAGGTTGAGGGAGAGCTTGAGGTGGATAGGTGCGATGATATGTGCTCCACTGGTGGACTGGTGGGGTAGGATGGACGGGACACTCAGCCAGGATGCAGGGCCTCTGGAGCTCCACTGCAGGTTTGGGGACATGGTGGCACTTCTTTGCAGCAAGTTCTCTGTATTTTCCTGCAGTGTCCTGTAATATGGAAACCCAAATGTGTATTTTATATACACAGCATTAAGAAAAAATAAAATAAACTCTAAATGATAACAAATGGAGACTTGAAGAGATGAACGGTGAAAGCAGTGAATTGTCACAATCAGTGTTTAACGTTGTTAATTTAATCATTAGGAATAGACATTTTGCTATATTTGAGTAAACACAGCACATGTAATACACACCTTCTCTGCACACTTGATGAACCGTGCCTGATGGCCATGACCACATGTTACTGAACACTGGACGATCAAAGGAACAGAATGTATTTACATTAGCTAAAAAATAAAAAAAAACATACATACTGAATTGATTTGAAGTTCATATGTATTTGTTTTACAGCTGCTCTTGAATTACCTGTTGCCACGTGGAGACAAACCACTGGACTTTGCGTTGTTTCTGGCAGCGTTTGATGAAACAGGATTCTTGAGTGGCGGGTTTCGGCAGGCCCGCACACAAACTGTCTGACAGTGTGTGTGTCTGGGCACTTGGGTTGATACACAGCACAGTCCTCTTCCTCAAGCCGTTGCCACACTTACGCGAACACTGCCAAATGAACAGAAACACGATAATGATGACATTTTATGTCCATCAATGTTTTGAGCTATACCTTTCTCTGTATGGCTGGAAGATCATCTGATTAAGGCGCAACAAAAAGAACACAGTATTATCAATGAATATTGGCTGAATGGGTTAAATATTTTACAGTGCATATTATTTATTCAAGATTTTACATATTGTAGCTATTAAATAACTTAAGCATGGAAACAAAAGTCACATGCCAAAGATATTAGGAGCCAACTATGCTCAGAAAGCATTTCTGCATGGCTAACATATATTCACATTCTCCACACAGTGACTTATTGTGCTTTAGTTCCTTAATAATTCCTTTGAGGTAGTCCAGCAATTCCCCCAATTTTCATTCTGATCCTGTGTGCACAACTCGTGGCACTGCGTCAATCAAAATCTTGAAAGTGTTTCACTGCATCCAGAAACAGAGTGGCTACACCTCGCTACAGAGTACCAGAGAGGACGTCAACTGGACACCATTTGTGGCAGGTAGTTAAGGATATTTGGGGTAAAATGACAGTTTAAATCGTTTAACAGTGAGACGAGTCACCACGCATGTATAGGAGCTGGACAGAGAACAAAACACGAGAGGCCTCATTGGGCACATTCATAGTTTAAAGCCATTGAGATCACTGTCATAAAATGTGGCAAAGCCTTCACTGCTAGGGTTCACTTAACAACACAGTGTGTGGACCTCTTTCGGCTGAGTCTGTAACTTTAAAGTGTTTTTTTCCCTGCTGTGGATAACTGCTACAGCAGTATGCCTGTACTGTACTTAGATCTGTGTGAGTACGCTGATAATTCCCATTCTTACATGGTGGTGGCAGATCACTTTCACACATGCTCACCTGTGACCACGGCCCAGGGCTCCAAACTGGTGGACAGCTGAGGGCGTTGCAGGCTTGCCTCCTGGCTGGGGCGGGCTGGGAACAGTGAGAATCGGCCAGGTTGTCTACGTTGGTCTGGCTGGTTCTTTGGACACAATCAACCTGCCGCGTCTGCTGGCCTCCGCCACAGCTCCGGCTGCACACCCCCCACTCTCCCACAGACCAGCTGGGACAACACAACACAATCCTGCTGAGTCAACGTGCACAGCTCCTCAATCACTTATTCAGACAGGCCTGTGGGAATTCACAAATTACACGATAATGCTACAATGAGGGCAACTGTGGAAGGCTCCCTGTGTTGCATCTACACGTCTTTTCTTCTCCAGTGGCCTCTGCAGCTTATCCTTCTTTAGATGCTTCAAAATAGAGGTGACTAAAACCCAGAGCCCACTGTATGTGCAACAAAAGCTTAAATCTCTCATTTGAAACATGGATTTTTCTTCATTTTCAGGAGCAAATCACCTTATAGACACCTAACTCCTTGGCAGACAATATTACTAATGTGAGTAATAAAGTGATGAAGACAGGAGTATCCGTATCTGTGACTAAACACCAGTCTTCTTATATCGCTGACCTCAGACACGTTGGAGTGTTGCAGGCCTAACTCCATCGGGTGTTAAGACGTTTGTTCATGGCTGGCTGACTTCAGAGCAAGTCAGAACAGTCAAAATACCAGGCTTTAAAACTGTAACTTAAACCTCACTGCGCAGTTTTAAACCCCCTCCTTGCCTATACTCAGCCCTTATCACCACTAAAACTAAACATCACCACATATTTTTTCCATAATTGCCTCCATTTGTGCTGTAGGCTCCTAACAAATACGTATGTTGGCAATTACATTGCAATCCTTCATATTAATGCCACTTAGACACACAATCATCTGACCCTGGGTGCTCGGTTTAGGACAGTGCATTTTATGTTATTTTTAATGCATTTTGTTTCAACCCTCTGCCGCGGCACCCGACATGTCTAAGTCGCCTAATCCCCTAGCCTCCTATTCCTTCTCTCTTCCTCAAAGCTTCATTGCATCTATCCCAAGTGACCTCAAACTCAAGGTGCGGGTTGCTCAATCCCTCATCACACACTCTGTCATCCTCTCCCTTACTTCACCCCCAATGTGTCCACCCAGCCTCCTAAGATCTACCCCAAACAACCCAAAAACATTGCTGTCAGCCCACGAGTTGTGTATATTAACATGCTAAACTACATTTGTAATAATTTGGTGCATCACTTGTTTGGAATGTTGTATAAGGAGGATGAGAAGAGTATAGTGCTAATGGGCATAATAGTACATGCATTATTGAAATCTAAATAAATACGGATGGATAAATTCCATCTGGTCTTATATATGTTATGGCTTGCAAGATACACACTGTAGTATGGTAAGGGTGATTTGAGGGAGATGAGTGGAACGTAGAGATGAACATTTCTAGTCAGCTGTTTAGCTGAGTTATCAACACATACATGTAACATAATTCATTATATGTTGTATTTCTTATTTTGTATACATTTTTCAATACTTAAACTATAAAGAATTTCTGTGATGTAACATGCAAGCTTTTAGTGGTTAGCGGGCAGCGTCATCATACTGGCATGCTTAATTAAATCTTATTTTGGCTCTCCTACATCACTAGTCACATCTCGGATATCGGTTTCTGCACAGAGGAGTAAAATATAGACAGGTAAAATAAGGCTGCATATCAGAGCTTTAATTAATACTTAACACCATGTACTTTACCACAGATTTATCATCATAGTGACCTCACTGCCATAGCCACTGACACAATATACTGATTAATGCTTTATCAAGTTATATACCACCTTGTGATCTTTGCTTTGCCTGTTATTTGTAAGTGTTATTGGAGGATGAGTAAGCATCACACTCTCTGGACAGAAGCACGTTGGATCAGATGTCCTGTGGACAGGGTGTCAGGTAGCCTCTGTGGTCTAAGTGACGCTGTCTAGATGCTCACCAGAGGCGTTAAATAACCTCTGACCAGTGTTTATGGCTGTGCAGCTGTGTGTGTGCGTGTTGAGCTTTCACAGGTATAGGTCAGCGTGTGGGTGTTTCTCTGCTTATATCAGTGTACGTCCACAATGTGAGACAGAATGATATCATGCCCTAAATGTGAGTGGGCATCAGAAACCTTTTTCCATCGTGTAATGCCTGTTCAGTCCAACTTACTGGGTGCAGACACAGCAAAATGAAATAACTGCAGGGCCTCAGAATAGTATGACCTGCAGAGATGGACTGATGACCACAGCCAGCTTGTCTAGTATAGCATGCGTGTTTTCTTCCGCCCAGCAAATGTTTTGTCTCAGCTCACAGTTCATGTACGAGAAGGGTCCACAAGCTATAAGAAAAAGTTGAAAAGTTGTCCAGATGCTCAGTGAAAAAAAAAAAACACATGCACATAAACTAGGACAGTATGTTTCAGTTAAGTTCAACAAAAGTGGACTATATAATATCAGGCCTTGGACAAAGGTACAACTGAAACCAGTTCTGGTTGAGTAAACCATGAAAGCAATAATAATAATCTAATATAACAGGATACACAAATTAATGTGATCATCAGAAACCCAAACAATCTAACTACATTATATGCATGTTGTGAATGTTTACTATGAAATTTGAGATCTGTATACACTGCACTACAATGTTGCAAATAAATGTAACATTTGCAATGTAAGTGTAAAAGTACGGAAAATCAGCCTGGAGGTTTACACTGCAACCAAGAGGAAGAAAGTAGATTGTCTAATATTATAATTTAGCTAATGTTCTGCTGTTACATGAGAACTCTGTTGCTTTTAATATTGAGTCGTGCAATATATGTTGTTACAAAGCTTGACCAACTAATCATTCCCTAAAGTGGTGATTACTACCATAATGTCATAAAATGTTCCTCTACCTGAGAAAATAATGTAATAAACATCTGGATACATCACCCTGACAGCTATTAATTTATAAGAGATGTAGTACATTTTTAAAATGATGCAATAATAACACTTAATGATGCATGCAATAATCTGAGGTTCTACGTTAGTCAGCATTCATTTTGCATAGTCAATTAGAAACATGTCTCTAAAATCGTAAAAATCACCAGTTGACATTATAATGTGCTGTCATCACTTTACGTTCCTTCATCGCATGAACATTTTCAGCTAATTAATTCATAAGTGATTTGCCACCTCCACATATATATATAAAACATATTCAAAATCTGTCCCATATTACTGAGTACAAAACATGCAAATGGAAAAGTAGCTCTGCAAGTGTCAATACCTGGTTCTTCCCATGCTTACATACACATATGTGAACACACATGGGTGTACACACAGGCACACCTAAGCAGCCCCAGCTGTAGATAATGAAGGCCATGAGTGTAAACCGTCGTGAGATTACTTTCCAGCCACTGTTATCGCTGCTTCCTCAACGCAGTGTGAACACACAAATCCATTAGTGAGTAAATGCTGATATGGGTGGTGTGTGCGCAACTTTGCAAGTGGCAGAATGTGTGTGAGGGAAGGTAAGAGAGGGAAAAGAAAGCGACATGGAAAGAAATATCAGAGAGGATCATCAACATCTAACGCATCCATGAGCGAGCAGGGGAGCAGCTGCGTTGCCGTACATGAGTGTTAGTGAGAGAACGCACATTTCAACGTATGACTTTTAAAAACATACAGACAGTGAGACAGACAATACAAGCAAGCAGACAGAGAGTGTCTGTGTGTGTATGTTGTCATAAAGCCACAGCGCCACAAATCCCTGCGGAGAGGCTGGAAGTGCTGCAACCCGAGCGCACTCTGAATGACAGCTATCCTTGGCTGGCTGCTTGGTGGTATCAGTGTATGTGTGTGTGTGTGTGTGGTAGGACAGGGTTGGACAGGTCACAGAGATAAAAGACGTCACATCTAAGTGTCCAGGCCTTTAGGGTTATGTTTACCGATGAGCCTGAAGTCACCCAGGTAATGGATACTGCAGGAAGAGGCCTTACAACCAAGCTAGCTGTTGCTCTGTACAGTGTGTGTGTGTGTGTGTGTGTGGACGGGTGAGAGGTGGGACAGAAAGGACAGCTGACCTTACAGGCTTCACGTAGAAAACATGCAGAGAGAAGGGAGTAAGGGGATAGAAATAGGCTGACACCTGAAGATAAGCAGTATGTGTGTGTGTGTGTGTGTGTGTGTGTGTGTGTGTGTGTGTGTGTGGTTGAGAGCAAAATGGTGCATCTGTTGCACCTACCGTATCCTGAGGGATGAGTAAGCAGTTAACTACTAACTGAAATTGGAAATGAAACAGTCACTGTCTCTGGCTGCCAGATAATTCCAGGGTGACCACACACTGTAAATGCACAGATATAAAGCTTGAATTGTTTGACTTGTCGGATTAAACCCACAAACACTGTGAGCAAGAGTTTTCCCAATGTTCTCCTTGATGATGTAGGCCTCCTTCTCTTCTGTTTCCTGACTCCTTTATGATCCATTTACCAATAGGAGCATGGTGTAGAAACATAAAACACTACAATAATTTGGATCACATATATATTTCTATATATAGTATTTGTGTTATTTGATTTCTGCAAGGATGTAATTGACAAACATAGTTGAGACCAATCAGTGAGTCGTGTTTCAATATACAGTACGACTGACACATGAGCTGCATTAAATTACTTAGTCGAGCTCTGTATGACATTTTACGGTAAAATATTAGCCTTTCATTTTTTACCAGTGTTGCAATTTATTCCTACAGGAAGTCACAAGGTTTATGGAGATGACTGTTTTTCGGTGCTTCCCAAACTATTTCTGTCATGACCCCTTTGGCGGCTGAAGAAAGGTCATGGGAGCATGACGAGCACATTGATTGCATATTTATCAACTTATAATACAATATTGGGGAAACTAGAACCAAAAAGAGTAGGGTTTTACTGAAAGACCAATATGAAGGACCTGCATGTTTCTTTTCACACATGTTAACCTCTCAAACTACCAGAGCTTTTACTCACAAACAAAAGACAAAAGGCTAGCCTGCTGTGTTGACGGAAAACTCCAAAGTAAGAAAGTGTCTTTATATTTTCGATTTAACTGCTGTGTTGTGTGTGAGCCTCACCAGTTTTGCTTTTCTTCCATGTCAAAGGCCTTTTTATCGGTCTGTCCACATACATAGGTCTTGCTAACCTGAGTCTTGATAGCCTTGCTGGTGTCAGAGGGCTCTTGTTTCTTTATTGCACCCAAATGAATCAGAGCCACAGGAGGAGATGCACAGGTGGAACTGATAACGGCAATAAATGCAACGCAGAAATTTAAACTGTTATGAGCTGCACCTGTGTTTTACGGCTCAAAATGTCAATTGTAAAAAAGGGATGTTCCATGCAAATTTATACTTTTCTTAAAGTAGAACAGATTCGATTTCACTATTTTTTGAGGTACGTTTGACATTTTCTGGCATTTCTACCTGCAGTTTTCATTACGTTGGTCACGCGACAACAACTGAACAATCTCCATGACAACTGAGCAACTCCATCTGCTGGGGGAGGCCACAAGATGGGGTTGACGGGCTGCATGTGCACAACACTGCATGTATGAATGCTGACCTTCGGAGGGCTCATACAGTCCTCCTGCACAAAGTAACATTTTACCACACTTAGGTCATCTCGTCAGTTGACAGTCATTGGTGAAGCTTCCTATTATTTGAAATGTGCTTTTTCTTACCGAGCCTGGTAACAGTAACTACCCCAATACATTCCTATAGTTAGAAATGTTGACCGTAGGTGGAGTACAGTGGTAGCCATCCTAACACAACATTTGGTGGACTCTTTTGTCCAAAGTGCCTCACAACTCTATGAGTGCCTGGGTGGGAATAATCTATTAAACTGGCAGTGGTGTGCTGTGCTCACAGTACCAGTGTTGCTTCAATATAACAGTGAAAACAAAGCAGGAATGACTACATAATATACACCACATTGCTACACATGATGACACAATGAATCACAGACATGCCATTTTTACTTAAAATATCTGACCTAACAAAGCTCTAGAGGACATGGCCTCCTTTTCTGACTTTATATATATATATATATTCTGTCAACACGATCACTACTTTATGTCAGTGAATATGAGACAGCTCTGCGGTCATCATGCAGGATTTTCCTAGGATACCTGTTACCAAAACGGAGACACACACAAACTGAGCAAGAAGGAAATAATCAGGCACGGACTGTGTGCATGCAGAGGAAAAATCCCCTTTAGAACAGCTGTTGGTTGGTTACTATAAAACATGAGATAAATGGTAACGTAACTGGGATTCCATGATTTCAGAGCTCATTACATAACATCGATGCCCTGTATAATACTGTAATCCTGAGAAAATCTTTCTAAAACAGCAGGTTTTTGCAGCAGGTATTGGGACACCACCAATGGACTGCGGATTAAGAAAGAGATGACAAGCTAAAGTGGCAGATTTCAAAGATAAGCCTCCACAGAAAAAGAGAAAAAGAGAGAGATTGAATGTGACTATCCTTCTGGGAATGTGTGCATCAGTGTTGATTTTGTATTAGATTTTGTTGTAGTTTCAGACATTGGACTGCAGTGTCCATTGGGTGGGGTGTTGTAGAGACACTTAAAATTGTTCCTTGGGAGTCTTGATGAGAGGGTGAGAGAGTTTGGGTGGGAACGAGCTTCATAGTAATCAGACACCAGCACTGTTCCTCTCCTGCCCTGCCCTGTCTTCCTCTGTGTGTGTGTGAGCGCCAGACAGCAGCTGATGGCTAGTTATTCTGCTCTTGGCAACAATGATGGCAGCAATAACAGCATTATACACCATGACTATGTATATCCTGGTATTTAATGTATGTTAATGTATGCATATACAACTAATACTGCACCATAGAATTTCTAACACCACAGATACTCAAGGTTTGATGTTCTTTGCTCTTTCTGTATGTGCCTGCTTCTCTTAGGTAATGTTGTATTTCATTGCTTCTTAGTCATCAAAAATAACTCCTATTACATTGCAAGCATTTAGCAAACACTACTACACACTAATAGAAGTGACTCATGGCAATAAACAAGGACTTATTGTGCCTGTCTCTTGCATGGCTTCCCAATACGCAGAAATAACAAAAAAAGGCTTGGCCACAACATGACAGAACACTTTTTACATGCAGGGGGACAAAGTCACATTTGGACACAACAATATAATCTTTCATCCACATGACCAAGATGAGGTCAGTGTCTCAACTAATCCCGTCTCTGCTCGTAAATCAAGGTACAACTTGTCAGCAGTGTCCACTTCATTTGCGAGAATTTGGCTGATATTTCAGACCATTGCTAAGAGCGTAGTACATGGGAATACGCAGAATAGAGACACAAAGGAATTGATGCCTCAACAGCAGCTGTCAAAAGTCTCCAGATAAATGCTCTTGTTATTCTATGGGAGACAGACATCTACTATAATGTAACTGTCCTGCTTGATCTGTGCAGTGGTAGTCCTGCCAAAGACACCCAGTTCCACAAATACTCCGCATTTATCCAGCAAAGAAGCTTTTGAGTGGTATTTTTATATTTTGCAGTTAAGAATTTCCTCCATTGGGTTTGCAGTCCCCAGTCTCTATGACAAATGTCAAAAATAAGGGTAGTGTTGAATGGATGCATCATGTTTTGTGCTTGGCTAATAATTGCACACAGAAGAACAGATTAAGTTACCCCCCCTCCTCTCCCCAACATTGTGTTAACTGAGCACAGCAGGCTTATCAAGCTTTGGATTTCTCCACATGTTGCAGTGGTTTGCATAGGGCTGTAGTAAGAAACAATATATATATAAATATATAAAAGGTTTGGAGGGTCAGGGTGGTGTCTTTTTCTAGCCTTGTAGTCAAACGCTGCTGCACATATTAGCATGTTATGTTAAAAATCCTAATCCATAATAGCACATCGTATTTCCCCACTGTGTGGAAGCTGGTGGATGCTACTACATCAGAGTGTAAGCTAACATTTGCAGCTCTGTCTTGCGCTTTCTCTTGTAATGCAAAGAGTGAAACATACCATTTGAAAATACAGACAACAAAGCATAGATGTATTTCAAGCATATAAGCTAAGTAGCCAAAAATGGTTATGTTACAATGATATGAAATAATTTTTTCCATATCATGCTTAGGACTAAGTAGCTCTACACCGCAATACAAGAACAATGCTGGTTCTTTCCCTTTTACACGGATCATCAACTGGCAAGGATGTTCTGCCCTTCTGACCCATGCAGCTCATGCCACGCCTCCTGTATGGACCTGGTTTTAGCCTCTCTATTAGTACTGGTAGCCATGGGAGAAGTATCCCATTATGTATCTTTTCTGTATCTTGTACTGGTAACCTTATTTTACAGGAGTTACGTATGCCCAAGAGGTCAGGTCTGCATGATATCTTTACTTCAGCTGCACATGCAGAAAATGCACTCAGGGGACGAAGCACCTCAGCAACGGCTGTTGTAGGGATCACACACTGCAACTCTGTTGGTCTGTGCACAGAATTGATTGGTATTTAGAAGTTCTGTGGCCAATAAGTAAAAAATGACCACCCAATAATTTATCTCTTTTATTCAGTTTTATACGTTTTATACTATTTTTCAGTGCCCTAAGGCTTTAAAAAAATCAGTTTTCATCAACAAAATCTCAAGTTCCCCTATTATTAAAATCAGCGTTATCCCAAGAGTGTCTTTCACTGATTTGTTTTCCGGCCAAGGTTTTACCCTTCATGACACTGTCCAGAGAAACAGGCAAAGGCGGGACATTTCCCCTGTGTGTGTCTTTGTGTGTGTGTGTGTGTGTGTGTTCATACATGTCCTGACTGTCAATGGGCGCACCACTCCCTATGATGTCCGCAGCATTGGACAACACTGACTGATCTTTCATCCTCTGCCTTGGCCCTGTGGGTCAGGGCTAAAGACAGTGATCGAACCAACTGAGTTGAGCCAAGATCCCACAGAACCACACCCTGAAACCACAGACCCATTAGCGGGTCTCACTCCCACTCTCTTTCTGTCTGGCAACATCATTCATCATAGAACATTAAAGTGCCATTCTAAGTGACATAATACAACATCGAGAAAAGCCCTCTTGGAAGTGAACTTCATGATAGCATTTCCTACTTTGGTTCCCAACTGCAAATTATTCCTGAGCTTGTTGCTGGTGCATCCTTGGGGGAAAAAAGATCACCAGGATCACCAGGGTTTGGATGTCCCATCAATCACGCTTGCAGTGCATTGTGCATACAGTAATGTTTCTTAAACTACAAATTCAACAGCGATGTCTCTCTTGGGCCATGATAGGGCCGGAGAACTAGCGTTTTGTTATGAGGTTGGGTCCCACAGTGATGCTACATATGAAAAGGTTTACAAGTCCTTGGCCTGCTGTATTAAACAAACACAGAAGCTAACTATTCCTGACAGTTGGTGAGGTATCATGCTGAACTCCATGAAGACACGCACAGAATATCCAGTGGGACTTCCTCATCTTCTCTGTGTCTCACACTCACATTTTGGCCAAAATAAAAGTTATTTTTCATTACATGTGAGGAAAATGTCATCATCACAGAACAGGTGCTTTACTGGGCTGGGAAAGGGTGGAGAATACAGTCAGTGCTGCCTGACACCCTTCATTCGCTTTATTATGAGGAGATAGTGTGGGAAGTTCGGAAAGGTTGACTCAACCAATAAACAGCCCTGTTTGACACTGCATGTCACGAAATTATAGAACAGATGTGTAGGTGTTGTAGACCAATAACACATGGCAGTCAGGAGGAGTGAGGGAAGAAAAAAGACTAAATCCCGAAAGGTGAAGCAGGATGAGAGATACAGAGAGAAAAGACACACAGAGAAGGATATTAAGACAAAGAGAATACTTAATATGCTGTCCACAAGATAATCTCTTCACTAGCATGGTGAGCTCAAATAACTATATCAACCTATTTGGCTGGTGGCCCCTAAAGCTGCCTGCTCGAGTTCCAAACATGAACATGCATGTACAGAATGTTGAGCTGTTACAGCCAACAATGGTTTTGGCTGTCAAATAACCCACAGTACACCATAAAGCCCATCCAGGGTAGGCCAATTGAACAATTGAATAATTGACATACCCTGAAGTCTAGTAGGGCCAAATATTCAGTCTTTTTCCATCCAAAAATATGTATCAGGAAAAGATGAGGAAATGTCTGAACTATTTTTTCTTAATAATGTCCAGATTCAGAGCCAATTAAAAACAGAGTGCAGATACACTGATGACATAATTCCCAAACGTTTGAAGCCACAAATTATCATTGACATTACTAAGGTTTGAGTTGAATGAGATGTGATATTTAAATCACATAAACGTCTCTCACAGCTTAACAACAAGAAAATATAGCCATGCTTGTGGCTTCATGAGGCTGTACTTTCACACAGCGGCCTTTGTGCCGAATGCTAATATCAGCATGCTAACATGATCACAATGACAATGCTAACACACTGATGTTAAGCAGGTATAATATTTACCATGTTCACCATATTACTTGAGTGTGTTAGCATGCCAACATTTACTGTACACAGAGCACAACTGAGGCTGATGGGAATGTTAAAGGTTTTGCAGGTATTTATAAACCAAAGCAGTGGAAAATAAAATAAAACACGAATATCAGCAACACATTTCATGGCAATCCATCAAATAGTTGTTGAGATATTTCACTAAAAATCTAAAATGTCAACCTCATGGTAGCACTAGAGGACACGTCAGGAAATCAACAGAGGATTTATCCTCTGGGCACCATGATATCCATCCAATAGTTATTTAGACATTTCAGTCTGGAGTGGTGGACCAACCGACTGGCATTGACATTTCCAGAGGCTAAAAACGGAACAAATCGCAATGGAGAACTCTTTATTTCCATGACCAAACTAGAGTTACTGAGTCAATTCACTAACCATCAATGCTATGACTATCAATCACAGCTTTGACATGTGAAAGAACAGAGGGTCTGACCTGGCGGGACATGGTTGGGTGTTGCAAGGCATCAGTCCAGTAGCTGGTCTCGATCTGGGATTGCAGTAGGATGTATTCACTTGCACTCTCAAGTCTTTGTAGCACGCTGACTTGGTGTTCATCTGGCCTGCATGGGTTACATATCAATACGTTCAGGCACATTGTCATTAAAGGAGAATATCATGTTCATTTTGAGTTCTGTCTGCCTTTTGGCTTCTATAAAATAACAGTAAAACAAAACTGCAGGCTCATATTTACTGTGATGGATTAAATAGTTATGGAGAGGGGCATTAAAGATTATTGGCGCAGATCTACACCAGTGTTATTGAGCTTGAAGGTTCATTCTTGACCTTGGAAACCAGCTTGACAAAAAAAAAGAAGTTATTTGGATCTTACAACAAAACAGCATTGTTGTTTAAGTCATAGAGTGTCAAGCTGCTTGTCAGGATGCTATCAAATGATTGCAGATAATCTACCTGCAACATGTGACAGCTTTTAGGTAGTGAAATGTATGCTGATGGATATTTAATCTAAGGTGAGCCTTTTCACCCCACCTCCTTCTACATGTGAGATGTGCAAAGCAAATGTTTGAAAACAACATTTTGTTGATTTTTAAATTAACTTCCTTTGGTAAAGTTAAGTATTAGAATTTACTTTCTAGGAGGCTAATAAATATCTTTAAATGCACTGATGTTTATGTTGGTGAGTTCTGGCACAAATGCAGATTTGGCAGCGTGGTTTGATTTATGTGAAACTTCACAGATCCCCTGGTTGGTGTTTGGCCTTAGGTGTGGTCAATCTGCACATCTCAACTCATGCAGGTCAGTTAGTCAGTCACACTCTTTAATAAAGCAAATGACCTCCAACCCATCATGGCCTACAATCAGGACACAAACAGGCGGAGGTGATTAGGGTGGGCCGCAACAGACCAGGGCGGGGAACTTTAACCTGCAGTGTCAGTCAATAGAAACTTCACACTGGGGGCATTGTTCACTTCACTTCTCATGAAGGCAAGCAAGTGCACACACTCACACACAAATATACCCATGCACATTTAAGCACTTGCAAAGAAACATGTGTGTGAGTAAACACATGTGAGAACTCTCATGCACACCTAGGCACCTTTGTCCACTGACCTCCAGCTTCAAATCACCATGCCAGGGTTTACCCAGGTCATCACAACACACTGCATGTGTGTGTGTGTGTGTGTGTGTGCACTAGTTTAATACTAAGCCGCTGTTAGGACAAAGGCCACAGGTCCAAGTGGATCTGTGTGCGTGCATTTAATAGCAGGCCTCCAGCAGAACAAGACAAGGTCCCACCAGTCCCAAACAAGAGCTACTACTGTCCCCTCAGTAATGATGGGAACGCTCCCCTCTCCATTACCTGCAGCTAAAAGCCTTATTATAGATCAGAGAGGTTCAGACTGAGCTTTAGATGCTGGCCCAGATTGAAGATCTGAAGGTGATCTGTGCTTTTTCATCAAGGCAATAGACTTTTTCAATTGAATTTTAGAATTATATCTATGTAATAAAACACACAAAAAATATAGCAGTCTAACAAACAGAACAGATAACTGCACAACATATCTGATGTGACAAGGAAGATGAAAAGAACTGAACTACACTTTGAACATATCTATCAGTGTAGTTTGGAAGTGCAATAATAATGCAACAATTTAATTTCTGTATTTCATGTCTACACATACCTCCAGCACAAGTTGCTGAGCATTGGGAGCGTATGATGGCCCATGTATAATTGTGTTTGATGAGATTCCTCTTCTCATCAGCTTTCTTCAGTGTGTATTCCCAAAATACGCCTGGGTTCCAGCCCTGCAACAATATCTACAGGAGAAAGAACATTGAAAGAACAATGAGATGAACGACAACAAAACATAGCACAAATATAGACGTAGGCAATCAAAGTAAGTAAGGAAAGTAAGCAACAGAGGAATGAAAGAAGTTACTACATCAGTCAAAGCAATGCTTTCTGTGTCCACTGATCCCTTACCTCTATGACCAGTGTCTCATTAGTGGGGCCAGTTGATAAGAGGCTCTCTGGCCTGTTGTACGGTCTCTTGTAGTCAAAAATGGCTCCAGCGATGGGGTGTCTGCCTGGCCAGTCCACCGTCCAGTGTCCATTCAGGAAGTAACGTCTCTGGGTGTCCCTGACAGCCAAGTAGGAGCTGGATGTATTCAGTTCCATCACACGGATACTCCGGGCCCCTGCTGGGATGGTTACCACCCCATAGTACTCTGACAAAGAATACAAAACTTCACAATCATATCTTAAACAAAATTGAATTTTGATAATGTGAACTATGACACCAAGCCGCACACATTTTGTAGCTGTGTATGAGCCATAAAATGATAAAAGGCAGGAAAATGCAGTTTCGGTAACTGGGATAAAGCAACAAATCAGTAGCTTTTAAAATGTCTGAAATGAGATCACCAAAAACCAACAATTGAACTACTCTGACGTACGGTTAGTATAATGCTGCTTGGTGTGCTGTCCTTTGTAGATCTTGCATGTGGAGTTGTCTCCTTTACACACCCCGCAAGCATCAGGCACAGCTGTGGAGCCCAAAACACGGTCACAGCCCACTCTCTGTGGGAGAAAAACATCATCGCTTTTGACAAAAAAGTAGTGTACGTACATAGAACGCAGCATTCCACCGTAATATGAAATACATTACACACAACACACACACACACAACAGTTGAAAACTACCATCATTTATCCCTTATGAGGTGACAAGTCAACATTTTCTTTTTCATGACATTTAAAGTAGCTGTGAAACAGCACAGCAGGCACGTCTATTGATGTTCTCTACTGCTAAAGCCATTCTCAGAATTTATAGCTCAACTTCAAACCCTTGACATACGTCATCATCTTCAACAAAGAAAATCTTGCACTAACTCCAGACGCTTTGAAATCATTCTTCAATCAAACCATGTTACTGTCTCACTGCTTGACATTTAAAAGTATTACCTCACACAGTCCGTCAATACAGACATTAGAACTGTCCTGTGAGCAGAGTGTCCCATCCTTAACTTTGCTGGCCAGGGCAAAGAAGAAATCATAGCCTTCAGCAAAGCAGTACAGCTTACATACATCTTGATCTGGGAGGAAAGAAAATAACCACAGAGGCTAAATGTTTACTACCGTGACATGGCTAGTTGGTAAAAGCCTCCCACATTTTCATCTTTTCAAATCTTTTTTTCAAGAGTAATTTTGAAAATTAACGGAGCAATTGTCTCACCATCCACTCTAGTGTACGGCCTCCAGCTGTAGTACCACCCTCTGAACTGTTTGCTGTTGAACTCTGCACACTGCTGCGCTCTGTAGTCAATGGTGTTGGGGGCACAATCCTCAGTGTTACAAAGTTTGTACGTCCTGGAGGAGCCCTCGCAGAACTTCCCTCCAAATGCAGGTCTGCAGAGAAGGATCAAAAACTGCTTGTTGCACAATACTGTACAGTATTTCGCTCAAATTATTTTCCTCGTAAAGTCCTGATTTCATCTCATGTATGTATGTGCTTTAATGTGCGTGAGTGATGATATGTAGCACATACAGGTAATACCAGATTGCAATGTATTAACATGAAAATTCAGAGGGAGAGAAACACTTTGGTTGCATTTGATCTCATGGAGCAAAAGTGTGTTCAATTACAAATAACATTGAAATGAGTATGCCTGCCTGCATGTGTGGCTGTGTGCGTGCATGCCCTTGCGAAGGCTTCTCCAATCACAGGTGTATATCCCCGGGCTACGTGCCTTAAAATCCCTTCCACGGGACAATTACACCTTCTGTAAGGCCTCCAATCAGATTGTCACTTATCGCTCTCTCACTCTCAGGTTCTCTCCCTTCATATCTCTGCATTTCATCTCTCGCTTTTTTAATCCCTTCTCTGTCATCTCCCCCCCTTCTCTCCCCTTGCCTGTTTCTGTCGTTCTTACCCACCACCACCACCATCACCCCCCCCCCTCCTCATCACTCTCTGTCTAATTTAGTACGTCACTTGTCAAGATCTTGGCATGACATGATAAAGCTGAGGCCCCGGCGTTTGGGATATGGCCCCCATACTGACTGGCAGTGCAAATAATCCCGTGTGACTGATGAGTAGGGGACTAAGTGAGCTGATATGTGATGAAGCGACAGGCCCATGTGAGCGATCTTCACTATTTTAATCACGTGTCTTAATATACTCTTGGCCTTGAGTCAAGCTATCACAAACAGTACTGACCATCTCCGTACCAAAGCAGAGCGACTGTATACTGTACATCTTCTGTGTGTCCTGCAAACAGTAGGAAATAGCCACACTAACTGCTGTGTTCATTAGTGCGAACATGAGAGTGGCATAGATCTTCTTATCTAACTCTTGACAAGAAATCGAAGCATGTTTGTTGATTTTGTGCACTTCTCTTTGCAAACATGCACTGCTGTACTTGGTTGTTAGGGACTGTGAATGCCTCTACCTTGGGTTGTTGCACTGCCTCTCTCGATAGGTGACTCCACTCTCACAGCTTCGCGAGCAGGCAGACCAGGGCAACCACTCTGACCACTGGCCATTCTGAGGCCTAGGGCCCTCGTCGCCCTGTTTGACACACTGGCCCCTGCGACACCACTGGAGAAAGAGAGAGAGCGAGGCACACACACAAGACCAGTGTCATAAAAATGTCAAAAACAGACTTTCCAAGGGATCCTGCCCTTTATCTTCTTTATGGTGACTATCTGTCTAACCATAGAAAAGGTCTGTAAGATATAGCTTTCAGGTTTAACTGCTGTTAAAAAGGTTGTGGTCCAGTCCTGGTTACATACTCACAATCTATCAGGGAAACTCAAGTTGCGCTACCTTGAGCTGTCATCAGCTAGAATCAACAGAGCTAAGCCAAAGACTGAAATGTGGAAAATCTGTCTCATACCTGACAAGGCTATTCTCCTACAGTGAGTAAATATACTTAACACTGTTTGTACTGTCATATTAGCATTTCATGTTGCTCCATGCTGCTTTTAACCTTTAATTATTTTCCCTAATTTCAGTTTTTTTTATTTTAAAAGTATAATAAAAGTAAAAACTGTGACTACAAAAACATGAAACAGGTTGAAATACTGTTGTCAACAATGCACAAATCTCAAATCTCAAATCAATTATAAGGGTGGTGCATCAGCCTTTTTGTAACTTGTTCATTAAGAATTATCTTGCATCTAGTGAATTTCTGAAAGAAGTGAACAGTTTTCCCCCCAAAAAATTTGTCCCATGTTCTCCCAATTTGAAAAGGCAAATTCCCCTTGCAGGCTGTTTGTTGCCAACTTGCACTGGTGGCCAGTATGCAGAGAGTAGTGTACACACATGAAGTCACCAGCTGCTTCTTTTTACCCTACAGAGAGGAACTTCATTGGGGTTCACAATTACCCCCTCTAATACCACCACCCCTCTGCACAGGGGCCAACCCGGACCAAGTGGCTTTCTGCCCGTGAACATTGGCAAATGTGTTCCATGAGGCAACCAGGCAAGGCAGCAGAGGAATATGAAACTAAATGGCAAGTTCTGTGAATACAGTTTGTCTGCAGAGTTTACAGCATGAGATGATGGAGGTGCTACAGGACACACATGCCTCATACCCCTGAATCAAGTTATTTACTGTATGCACCTCAAAAAAGGCTGAGTCATTAACCGACCAACCAATCACGTGTTCCAAAGTGAGCAGCACTTCACACGAAATCCCTAAAAGAAATGTGAGAATACTGTGCGAAACCTAAACTCACTTAAAGCAACATTATGTCACAAGCTGTTTTCTGGCACAGGAGTGAACTGGATTTGTGCATATCAAGATGACATCAGTCACAATATACCCAACTGCTCACCTTGGAGTGGTCTCACACACACACACACACACACTGTGCATGCGCAACCCAGGCGTGCATTAGTATTGATAGGGAGGCAAATATATATTCAGCTGTTCTTACACACAGGCTGGCGCACACAGACCCACACACCCCCCTCCAGCTAATCTTGTGGTCCTTGACTAAGAACTAGAACAGCTGATTTCCCCTCAGTTTTCCCCCTGCGGCTGAGTGCCACAGATTCCTAAGTGAGCCTGTCATTGTTTGTGTTCAGTTAATTGTCCCGCGGAGGGAGAGGATGGAATTAAACCATCAAGTTCAATATATCGGGAAGCAAATGTCGATGAGGGGCTGTCAGGGGAGAGAGGGCAAGAGAGAGCGAGCCTTGGGGGAGAATCATCTTGAAAGAAGTAAAGAAAGAAACAAAGAATAAATAAAGAGGACAGATTGCTTTTTGGCCCGAACCCCAATGGCATGTTTTTGCCACGTCAGCAACAAACCAATTGCAGCTGCTCCCTGAGGTAAAATAACGGAGAGAGAGAGAGAGAGCGTGTGGTACCTCTGTCAAAGAGAGAGATTTTATTGACACTGCACTCAAATGAACCCAAATGGTGTGTAAAAAGACGACGTTAAAAGCGCAGTGTCACTTAGTTCAAACTGAAATGAATCTGGAAATGTCCAAACTAAGTAGGAGTATCAGCACTATATAACACTTAAACATTCAGTAAATGTTAGTTTTACAATAAAATATCCCTCAGTCTACTGTGTTCACCTTATAAAATACTACCACTCTTTGTCTTGTGCAATTTACTCACTCAGAGGTCTGTAGTATGCCTCGGAGGAGGAATCTGTGCGTGTGTCTGTGTGTGAGACATCTCTTTATAAGCTCTACCCCTCCTATGATTTATGTCACACAGTTGATAATACTAAGCAGCGCATCACTGGGCCAACTGATGCCTTAAAGGGAAAATCCACTCCGAAATTGAATTAACTTATTTAATTGATCTTGCGCAGCTCAGTCTGTGCAGGGAATCTGAGAGCTGTCAATTCCAATGTTCGTGTTTGAGTTGTGGTTGTGAGAGGCTCTTGTTTGGCTCCTTTCATTTGTGGATTTATTTGGTAAGATGTTGCCATGGAGCAGTGTACTGGCAAGTCAAGTAAAAAAAGCAACAAAAAAAAAAATACACCCACATGCTGTCCTTATTTGTCAAAACAATGCAAAGTTTTGTCAAAGGCATATCAACTGCAAAATCATTTTGGATCCTTTGGCTAAAATGGAACAAAGGTTATCATAGTGATGGCTTGATTAAAGGGTAACTCTACCCCTTGAATGGATAGTGCAATGCTTTTTTTTAATGACATCCTGAAGAAAGAGGTATCCAGCTGCATGTCCCTGCTAGCTGTTGGAAATGTCTTTGGTTGCCTCAAAGGCGATGGATAAAAATGGTCCAATGGAAGTGAATAGGTTCCCATGCCAGTCATGTGATGGCACTTTTTAGGTGACAAAGCTCATGAGACTATCACCCACCCCCTCCAACTCATACACACACACATGAAAACACGTGTTAAGTCACCATATCAGGGCCGCAGGCAGAGCCTTCAGCAGCTGGCATGAACTTGGTCTCACACTTCCTCCCAACACGATGGCACCACAGAGCCTTGCAGATATCCTGCAACAACATGGGAGAAATGCAAAGAGTGAGTTACAGGGCACTGCTAACATGCATTCGTGCTCCAAATTTCAGGAGTGGGATGTTCAGTATCCTTTTCACAACAGCTGTAAACAAAGCTAGGAATGGGAAGGACACTAAATCATGATAACATTGTTATTTTGCCACTAGAGAGCTATTAAAACATGTTGATGGAAACTTGCTGAAATAGAGATTGTCTGAATAATGATCTTCTGGCAAGCTATCAGTGTGCAGCAACCTTGTATCTCCAAAATATTTATCCTTCAGTAGCTAGGATAGCAACATTTTAGAAAAAAAGCAGAAAAGTATATGCAGTTTGGTCCAAGTGTTGCAAGGCAATGCAATGCATCAATGATAATAAAAATGCACGCCCATTATTTCTGCAGCAGACTCACAAAATAATGAAATGAAATAAAGCTGCAATCAGTATTTCAATACACTTTGTTTGCCTAACATACAGTACATCCTGTGGTCAGAAGAAGTGAAACACACACAGGATATAAACATTAAGACAAATAGATAACGCTATACAATAATGCGCATTAACAGGGAACAATTGCCTTACCGACCTTACATGATGTCATGGCTGTGTTTCTCAGCAGTGGTCTGAAAGATTCAGATGGGAGCACCGGGTGGTTTCCCTGCTCACATTGCCTGAGAAACATAGCCTGCTACTTTTTAACATGTCTACTCTATTACAATCTGAATGACTATATCAGATTTTGACAACTCAGTGCAGATGCTGACAGGCACCTCGGCCTCAGCTTGTTGCTGCCAGGAGCCACCATGGAATTCATCCCAAGCCCTATTTGTCCAGCTGTTTTGCTTGCTCAGGCCTTTTGTAGCAGTAAAAATGGTAGAGAGAGACAGAGTGAGAGAGGGAGAAGAGTAAGCGAGTGATGGAAGGAAAAGAAAGACAGAGAGAGATGATGGACAGAGCGAGGCATACTGGATTAGAGGAGAGAGAAAGAGAGAAAATGGGGAAAAAAACACCAATACATATTATTTTACTTTTTGCTAGGGTAACCCATCTCTATCTAACCACACACACAATAGAGAGTATCATCTGGCTTCTCCAGCGGCACCCAATCTTGACAACGCCTGCCAAAAGGTTTCACGAAATATGAATTCATTACAAGATGAATTGCACCACTGAGGCCGATTCTTGTAGTCTTTTTTTATGAGTAACAAGTGTCTGGAAAGACAGCGAGCATGACAGCTGTTGGGGATTTCTGGGTCCTGTGCACCTTGCTGCTACCAGGTGCGTGAGCAAAGACAGACCAGAAACAAAACCGTGAGGGAGCAATTCTTGAATATCGTATAGCTGAAATAATGTATGGATGTCGATGTTTCGATGAGCAGGCTAAAGAGGATACCATGTGCTGATATCATGGGTTCAATTCCAGCTAATAGCCTCTTTCCCAACTCCGTTTTTCCAGCATGCTTTTCTATAAAGCGAGAAAAATATATTGATATATAATATTGAAGAAGAGGATAAAAGAGGTAAAAACCTTTGGCCACTACTGTCCCATACTGCTGCCACATGGCATCATCCAGAAAAGTTGATCAGTGTGTCCCTTTCAGGCGCTACAGGAATAAGCCTGGTCAATTGTTAAATACAATTGTTAAAATATGTAAAGTTGACAAAATTAACTTAAATTAACTAACTAAAATTTAGTTAGTTTAAATTAGTTAAAGTTTCCACTCATCCATTAGCTGTACCCGCTTATCTTTGAGGGTTGCAAACCGGCCTGGAAGGTTTGAATCCAGAACCTTGTTGCGACCTATTTGTATGGACCACTTATCCTAATTTCAGTTATGACAAACAAATTCCCATGCAGTGAACCCGGGGTCATTAGGGCTCCTAAGAGTCTGGGTCCCCAGGGTTGATGCCCACTTTTCCCGGGAGTTAATCTGACCTTAACGGTGTGATTTTACTACTCTTAGTGGAGTTGAGTTTACGTTATATTGTTTTGTACATATGAGATCTCTTTGCCAGGACGGGCCCAAAAGCAACTGACAATGTCTCAAGAAAAACAAACAAATATCCATTCACTCCTTTCTTTAGAAAGGCATGACCATCTTCAGGAGGGGTTCAGATGGGTTACCACATTTGGACCCATGAAGAACCCTAATCCAGATGCAAAAACACCAGTGATATAAAACATCATTAACGCTGAAGTCATCTAAACCCTATCTGGACTCAGGCAGGGTTTCTCAAACAGTAACATCAGCATATGTGAGACAATGGGAGAGCAAAAAGGAGATATTCCCATTGGCAACACTCCAGTGTATATTTAGTCATCCATCCCAGTGAGTATTATAACTCGCACTGTTTATTTTGTGTGTGTATGAGAGAGAGTACAGTAAGCAAGCATGCGTGCATGCACATGAGGGCATGCAACCCTAATCGGTTTCTCCTTTCCTTCCTCTTTCCTTTATTCTTCCATTTTTCCCCTCTACCTCAGTCCCCCCATCTCACTCTCAATTCCTTTCTCTGTTTTTCCTCACAATTGCCACCAGATTGTTTTAAACTAATTAAGCAATCAGGTTTGAGTGGGTGTGCTGAAAAAAACTGCAGAGAATCAAAGGATGGCATGGGATTTTTAACTCATTTTAAAATTTGCATGGGATGGTATAATTGAGTCAAAATCAATTTTACCTTCTTGAAGTCAAGGGTGCAGAGTTTGGCCTTCTCCCCAAATTGCCATTTACACTGTGTGTCTGCATCGTACAGCTCGCCAGGCAGCTTCTCAGGGTACCGGTACTCCTTGACTGCTCTGGGTTCATCTGATAAGCACAGAGCCTGGGCAGAACTGGAGAACAAAAGAGGAAGTAATGGAAAAGTAGGGAGCGAAAAGGAGTGATAAGAAGACAAGAGAGGACACAAGACAAGGGGAGAATATAGAGGTGAACAAAAGTGGGAGAAGAGGAACAGAGCAGCAAGAAGTAGGTCAGCGGCGAACAGGAGAAGAAAGAAAAGTAGGGAATAAGAGAGTAAAGGAAAGCAGAATTAATTGGTCATCTTTAAACAACTTTTGTAATATACAACATGCATGCAATCAGTCAAACAAGCATGTGGTTCAGTGCCCGTTCTTATAAACATAAGATAGCTGGTATATCAAAAAAAAGAGAGCATCAGTCCACGAACTTCCACTGTTTACCACTTTGGAGAGTATTGTAAAGTGTTGCCGTGGAGACATAACAAGTTGGCAAACTCTAACCTTGAGAGTACGTTTTAATCCATCAGACACTCAGTTATGACAGACATAAAAGATCCTTGCCCACATTGCTCATATCCTAACACCAGCAGTTTCCAATGTTAACCGATATCACTGGTTACTATACAGAAATGTTTTACAGCTCATACACTGCAGTCAGGGGAATGTAATACAAAAATATGATGGAAAGCGCATAAGAAGGTGAGTGGTCCTGATTGCTTTAGCAGAGTATATCTGTGTCTGTGTGTGTGTGTGAGATCTTCTATTGCTTTATGGGTCCTATGTGTCTACACAGAACAATGGCTGTTCTGCAAGTGCAATATTCTGACACTCTGCATTATTCACACAATAATGTTTCTGAGAAATACATTACATTTACCATGTGCACACTTCAGCAGGCACACAAGAGAGGGCTTTTGGGGAGGCATGCACGCAAGCAGGCAGTCAGTCAGTCACACACACCTAAAAAGATAGGCCCAGTGCAGCTAATTTGCAGGATCTCGGGACAGATTCCCTTTAGAGCGGCTTTTTGTATTCACTGAGGGCACTGCAAGAGGCTCGGGATAAAATGTTTAACCAAAATCTAAGCTGTGAGCAGCATGTCATCAGCTGGGGGATGTAAAATAAATAAGAAAAGCACCAGTTCTGTTCTAGGATTCCCTGATGATCTCCTGACTCATCTCTTCCACACAAAAATTGTTGGGCATTTTATATTCACCATGGTTCGTTGGTACATCAAAGATAACAAAATAATGTTATGTTGCAAGTCAAAAAGTCTCAAAAGTCTTGATGACATATGTCAATTACAAGCCTGGCCGCAAGACACCTACTGTACCATAATATTTGTTAAGCGTCACAGAAACCAGAGCTTCAAAAGTGATCATTTGTTTTCAGTCAACATCTCTCTACAAAATATTCAGAGCTTCACCATAGTGGTACTCAAAGCAGACAAGAAGATCGATACCAGTCTCAAGTCTATAGTTTACTTAGTTTAACATAGACAGCTAGCCTACCTCAGTCTGAAGATAACAAAATTTGCACCGCTAGGCACACTGATTAACATGTGGTTGCTTGTTTGTTTTATCCGCACACAGTGCAAAGTTGCCTTGCTAGTTGCCAGGAAGTTACTGGTTCAGTCCAAAAAATAGTCTGGCACATACCCCTTCATAAAAGTAAGATGTGTATGGAAGCAAGAATGTGTCAACCAGTGAGCTTCAGAGGTGCTGGTATGTAGATTTTGCCACCTTTGCAGATAGTACAATTCCCTTTCTACTTCCACGTTCCCAGTCTGCATGCAACTCTAAGCTAAGCCAACCAGCTACTGGCTCCAGCAACACACCTATCGTACAGACTTGAGAGTGCTATGGATCTTTCCTATTAACTCTCAGCAAGAAAGCGAATTTGCATATTTCTCAAGATGCCACAAGACAAGAGCTTCTACAAGAGACACGGAGATGTCTCCTCAAATGCTGTGACTAAAAGGCCAAACTGTGTTTGCGGCATGTCTGACTCTGGGAAAAGAAATGGGACCTCAAGAGAACCTTGTTACTTTCAGGTATCACTCACTGACTTTTCGATGGGTCTCACCAGGGCTCATACAAACAAAAACAACTTCAAGTGGCTTTTAGGGGATTTTGCTTCCCCTGCCATGAAAGTTGTCCTTCCAGTTTAGGTATGACAAAGAGCTCACATAAAGCATCTGACTATACATACTGTGTTGGCACAGACATCTCTGTCATGGCTGACTGAGGAGAGGCAGATTGAGAGTGAGTGTGATGTAAACTCTGTTGGTTCACACAACACTCCCCTCCATGGCAGATGACATTTAGGAGTCTCAGTTAACTCAGCAAGACACTTTTAGCCAAAAATAGTTAAATATCATAACATTCTGTTGATTGCAATTAGGAAAACGTACAGCATTTTTATCATTCAGTGATTATACAGGAAGACGACCCGTGGTTGTTTCAGCGGTGCAGAGATCCCCTCCACGTGGCCTCAGGGGGCGACGGGAGTTTAATATAAGGCTGACAGGCCTAACAAGGGTGAGGTCACCCCAGCTCTAATAACTCAGCGAGGAAATACACTGTCTGTCTCCACCACTCTGAGATGGGAGACCTGACAGTTCAGTTAACACACTGGTAAATTTAGTGGAGGGCACTGGTTCTGGGTTATCTGGTTTCAAGCACGCACACATGCACAGACACACAGAAACACAGCCAGACACATGGACACTATGTCTGCGATGCTTGTTTTCCTCGCCTGGACGAGCTGGCCGTATGCATGAAGATGCAGTTATTGCACAGACACACACACACACACACACACACACACACACACACACTTTCACTCACATGAACCTTGACACATAATCTGCAGTCTGTAAAGCAACACTTACAGGAGAATAGCAGCACCACATATCACTTAACTAAGTTGCTATTTCAGCTATATATTTTACCCTCTCACACACATACTGCACATACGGTAGGCCAGTTAGTCCTTGCTTTTGCAAAACAAAGCAAATCCCATAATAGTTATAACATGAGAGCAGTTTTTCACTTGGCACTCTTTGGATCAGAGCAGCATTTGTAACTGTTATATCTGCTGCTGACTTGTTTTGTCTACAACACATGCTCATCTATCAGTAACACATGTTGAGTAACATCAACACAAACCATGTTAAAAGTGACTATTGCCAGGGGGACTCTTGCTTTACTGTAATAATTCTGTTTTATAAACTGATACAATGCTTTATATGTTTGTTGCATGAGCACTTAACAAAAGCTGGCATGAGGATTTGTTCATTACTCAACAATATGCCATATGGATGTGCTCTCTTCTGAAAACTTAATAAGACTCTTAAGGCAGTGACCCCCATAAATGTCATTATCAACACTAAGTGCTTCTTAAATCAATTCTTTCAGCATTGTTCACCACAGCATAAAGCATAGCAGTGATAGAAAATATGGCTGCTTACTTGAGGAAGCGGCTGAGGTACTGGCGGCTGCAGGCGGACCAGGAGAAGATGCCATTGTGACCGGCTAATGTGGGAGACATGATGTTGCCCTCTGACTTCTTACAAACGTTCCCTTCACCATCATGGACCATTCCAAAACTGGGGAATGGGAAAAGGTACCATGTAAATGTGTTTATAACTAGGGTGAGCAAGCAGAAACCACAACACTGCATTACTATTGGTACGTAAATCTTCATCATCAGCTTGTGACTCTTTGCACATGGAGATAAAAAAGAAAATGCTTGAAAACATAATTTATGGTCCATGCTTAAATCCTTAAATGTTGATACATCTCACAAGTCAAATGTGCCTTTGTTATTCTACTGTATGATTTATTATGGCTCCTATTAAACACATTATACATTTTTCAACACATTTATAGACACACACACACATCACGTTTGTGCATTTAATGGATAGCTGACAGTGCAGAGATGATAGAAAACAAGGGGAGAGTTGGGGAATGATGTGCAACAAAGGCCCCTAACCGGACGCGGACCGTGGACATTGCGGTTCATGGTCGACGCCTTAACTCCGCTACCATCATGCGATCATGAGGGGAATATGGAAACCCTTACTTGTGTCCGGATTCATGGGCAATGGTGAAGGCCAGACCCAGGCCTGTGTCCTCATTAATGGTGCAGCTCCGGTACTTGCTGCACATCCCACTAATTGGAGCAAAACCTGCAAAACCAGAGTCCATTTTTACATCACAGTCGTAACAGATCCAACATAAACTGTAACTGATTGATTACGATAACCACTGTCACACTGTGTTTACTCCTACTAAATAAAAATTGGACTTGTTAAAATCGCCATGCATCAGTGCAAAATCAAGAGGATTCTCTCAGACGGGAGGCAGAAAACACACCCTGGTCTGAGCTAATTGTAGACTGCATGCACAAGAAATATCAAATACACTGTAACTGGGTTAAAACTCATCCGTATGTTAAAATATGGGACTCTATGGGAACCCTGCTACCTTTCACTTCTGAAAGTCCCTGTCTTCACTTTTTTCCCATATCTCTCATTCTCTATTTAATCCCTTTTTACTGTTCAGCTCCCTTTATGCCTCTCTGTCCATTCTCCTTCTGTCTCTCCTCCTCACATATACTTACAGGCACGACACCCCTGGCTCTGAATCAAAAAGGATAATACCCATGGGGGCCTCCCTTAATGTTTTTGTCTCAGTGTCTCAGGGAGAATTTAGACATGTGTTTTGTTATTTTACAGCTCTAAGTCATTCACTATAGAGTGCAAACCTCCCAAAGTAATGTTCTCATGTACATAACTAATATGAATAATGACATTAAACATAAGCAGGCAGATTGACTATGATAACTGCCATTTAGTTCCTTTTTTGTGTCAGGAAAGAGGCAGATCATTGAGATTATATACTGGTTTTGAAATATGGGGGAAAACATTGTACCAGTAATGCAACAAAGCAGTGTTATATACTGACTGGTAGCACTAGTCATTTTGCCTTGCACCTTTGGGAATTAGTCAGAACTAACTCTCTTTTGACAGCACACACACACACACACACACACACACAGCGGCACACACAGACCTTTGAACTGGGCTTTCATAGCAACGATTAGGTCTAATGCTAGCCTCAACACTTTGAAGTCAAAACTTCAGTCTGGGGTTTGAAGGTAGTGTGTGTTACGTGTGTGTGTGTGTGTGTGTGCGTTGCTCTGTGTTTCTCTGAGACAAAGAAATGGAGGTTTTTTCTCACAGTGTGGAAGACAACGAGGTGTTGGAATGGCCATTACCACAAACAAGCTGTTGTTAGTTTGTTAGCTGGTGCACACTCACGATGAGTGTGTGTGTGTGTAATAGCTGAGCTTGGTCTGTACAGATATTAGCTAAAGAGCAGCCTTTTGAAAACACGATTAGCATGTTTCATTTTCTCAATTTATAGCTTCTTTTCTTCTGGTGTTGCGTCTGCAATAATGTGCGTTACTTTCAAGTTTGTACTCTATAAACAGCATGTTTCAGAAACAACATGTTTCAGATTTGCCCTTCTGATAATGCTTTTTTATTCTTAATATTTTCATCTGCTTCATATTTTTCCACCTTACTGTATACAGTGTGTGATACTGTGGGGCTGAAAAGATCTGAAAGCTGCAGATCTTTTCAACATCTGGTTTGGCTGATGTGACCCTCAGTCACACCGTGTGACAGGGAATAGGTGCACCTTCCCAGAGGAAGACAAGCCACAAGACATTTCTATAGCATTTATGTGACTTTTTCAAATGGGGTGAGTGTCACGAAAAAAACACTATTACATTCTCACTTGTCATTATTTTAACATTTGGATCAGTATATCCTCTTGACCTTGTATTTTCTTGGGATCCTTTATACAGCCCCAAATTACACTTTCAGGCATTTTGTAACTGCTGATATCTACTCCTCAGTGTTGAAGATGTACCAAGAGTGTCACAGGGTTCATTCTTCCAAGAGCAAATGTCGAGCCCTGTGAGGAGGATGGCGTGGTCGTGGTGTCGGCCCTCTCTGCCTCCCAGAGTGGACTGCCAGTGGCAGAAGCTGTTCAGTGTGTGGTCTGCATGGTGGTTGATCACCAAGCCATCCTGTGAGATGAAACAGATAAAAAGAGGCAGGTAGACAATACTGTCTTTATGGAAGGAAGCTGTCAGCACAAAGTGTTACAGGCTTTAATGACACAAATGTCAGTCAAATTAAATTATAGCTTTCCGCTTTCCATCTACTTAGACAAATATAAATAAAACCACATCATAACTTCATAGAATGAGAAAAGTGCCATGAAATGTTTTACTCATTTTGGATGACCAGATCCTTGCCTGCTCTTTTCAATCAATTACCAAGATTACTTTAGACAGATGTATGTTAAAGGCAACATGAAGATGTGAAAGGGGACACTGATAAAATAAGTGTTGCTGCTAGGAAGACAAACGTCTGGGACATTTTTGCCATTTTTGGCATTCCTCCTGCTGATAATTGCCCCTTAATTGAACTCTATTAACATCACAGGTGGATGGAAGCCAGGATCCATTCTCGACTCTTTTTCTCTGACAGTACCTCACCTGTTTCCATCCGCTTCTGTCTCTTTTCTTCTTCTACTCAAGCTGTCCTTCCATCTCCTGCACTCTACGAGAATTTCCCTACTAAATCTGGCAAAGATCCAAGGAAATGTATACCCTATAATTAACCACTGTAAAAGTCCTTAGTAGATAAGACGACCTCTGGGAAATCTCAGAGAGACCTACAAGATCTGGAGCTTCAGGTATCAAAACAAATGAACAAACAAATGATCTGTCTCTTTTCTGTTGCAGTTTTTGATGTTTTGCATTCCCTTTGTGCCTGAAGCTCCATGACCTGTACAGCTAACACAGAAGGGGAGGCACTGTTAGTGGTGTTCTTTCAACCATCACAGTGTTTGTTGTTTGAGAGGGTGGACTTGCAGGGACATATAGGGTTGTCACCTGCCAACGCTTACAGGCTTTGAGATGCTCACCTGATCTTCATCCAGAAGCACGAGGCCCACTATCACTATGTTGATGTTCCCCCCTATCGTACCGTCTTTGAAGAGACTGGAGACCTAGAAGGCACACAAACAAATGTTAGTACATATTGCTAACTCTACTATTTACAACATTCTTTCATTTGTCTACAATCGACCTCATCAAAGTCCTGTCACAATGACAATGTATGCAGCTAGTTATCAAGGTAATATTTTCTCCAATGCAACTTTAACAGTTAAATGACAGGTTCTCATTTTGTCAAATCTGTCCTCATCATCATATCAGGTGGACATCTTGTAAAACTAGTCACAATGCTCCCTTTTCTTGTTTCCCCACACAGTGTTTCCTTGCTAGTGGAGGGAGAGGTACACAAAGAAGGAAAATTGTATGAAAACACAGTAAATTTGGAAGATGCTATTTGCTGAACACATCACATAAGCTTCAGTTGAAATTTAAAATGCAGATTGCACAGAACAAGAAGGATGGATTATGTCCCCCATCACATTTACCAGAGTCGCGTTAGGAAGCGATATCTTCACTCCAAGTATGGAGAAGAGGAACGAGTACAGTGAACAATAACTCTTTAACATGTATATATGGGCATGTGAGTTATGTTTAAAGACAGACCTACTTAACTAACAGTTCAGTTATGAGTCTTGCCTATGAGACAGTCAAGGATTCTTACCAAACACACACTTTAAACCTAATGTAGTCTGGGCTGGAGGTGAGCATACATTACTTTTGAACATGTATTTTCAAAGAGCATTGGATGGCTTAGCTCAGTAAAGTGCCATTTGAAGTGATATTCTGTCTTCAGACATGCAAGATATTCAAATTCAGAAGTACTTCTTCAAAAAGTATCTGGACTGACACATGTTAACTAAATAAACATGTTGCTTACTGCGTCAAAATAGCTCCCAATTACCCCCTTACAATCTTACAGCTAATCACTACTTTCCCACCAGTTGCAGCCCATCTTCCTTCATTTGATCTGAAGATCTTCTCTTAATAATTAATACCAAGCACATCTTCCATTTCTCTGTGTCTGCCAGATGTCATACATTTAAATGTAAATGTGAAATCATGATATGATTATGGATATTTGCATCTTTGGGCCAACCTTACCAGCACTACTTTAAGTCTTGATATAAATACTGTTGTACTTTTGATCTATAAATTCTTGCACCGTGTAGACACATACGGAACAATAGTGAGGTCTGTGTCAAATGAGACAACACACCTTTGGCGTTCCTGTAGAACAGCCACAACTGCTGTTTCCAATTCAGCTTCTTATACTGGTGCAGATATATGACAATCAATCATAACAGTTTGGGCTTTGAAAGTGGACTCCTGATCTTTTGCTCTTGTTCGCTCTCTATCTTTCTCTCGGGCCCAGTGAATACCTCAGGTGACACTGGCTAAGCCCTTTTATTTTCCCTTTCAAGAACACTCTCATTCGTTCCTTGTGTTCCTGATGTTTGGTCTTCCTCTGCACTGACTCATGAGAAGACACATGGCTGTGGTTTGTTACTGAATCCAAGCTACATTCTGAGGTCAAAGAGGCAATCAAAGCCAATTACTTAAACTAAGATCTCCTGAAACACCGGTGTTTGACAGAGTTTCATGTTTGCACAATTCAACAGATACAGTAAATCACTGTTTTTACTGCCTCATGAAAGAAACAATCACAAGTTTCCATAGAGCTTCAGTGTTTTGTAGTACATAATGTACAGCATGTTTTTTTTTTTAAATCAGTAATTACAAAATGTTTTTCAAATCTTTCCACTCTGCTGTGAAGAAAACACAAATCTAGGCAAATGCTGGAGTGGCATATCAGATTTCATTTTGAAGAAATATTAAATCACCTTTTAAGACCCATGAGAGCTGGCAGGTGGGGTAGGGGGTTGGGTGCTTTTTTTGTGAAATTCCATACTGTATTTAGATGACTCGTCTGAGACGAGCATGACGGAATTTGCTTGCAGATCAGCTCAGAGGGATGTGGGGCAGGTGACAGTTTCATGTGTTCAGGTGTGCTCTTTCTGATAAGTGAGAATGGAAAACTGGGGTGTCAAGTCACTAAACCCTAAGCTATGGAAAACTTCAAATTAATTTATGTATGGCTTCCAAATCAATTTCTGCTGATGTTTGACTTTTTACACAGGTTTGTCAAGTGTATAACATGCCAAATGTTCATTTGATGAGAGGAAATAAGCCTAACTAACATCAGGCTTTGTTGCACTTTTGTTAAATTTACTTTACTTTATTACTTTACTTGACTTATGTTTTATACAGTATGTTGATGCATTGCAACACCCTCCTTTCTTACATAAAGATGAAAGATGTGGTGGAGCTAGTAGACAAATCATACATCACATTTGTTAGTCAGCCATGATACTGGCTATAGGCATGGAAATGCGCTGCGCTAAATGCTAACATCAGCATGCTAACAATGACAAAGTTAACATGCTGATGTTTAGCGGGTATAATGTTTACCATGTTCACCATCTAGTCTAGCGTGTTAGCATGCTAGCATTTGCTAATTTGTGATAAACACTGTATTGCTGTATTTATTCAAGACCCAAAGTATCGGGAACATGTCATCTGATGATGGCGCTAAGGTGAAAGGTTAAGGGAACACCAATGTGGTTGATCTTGAGGGAGACATGTATGCCTGCACCCAATGCCATGACAATCCATCCAATAGTTGTTGAGACATTTCACAATATACAACAAATGGAGGACCGAACGACCGACATTACCATCCCTACAGCCAGGCTGCTAGCATGGCTTATGAGTTGGTTTACACAAACAGTAATACATCACCCCCCCCCCCCAATAAGATTTGTCAAAATCTTTTATCATGTTCCTACGATGTCTAACACTACACGTGTTATTAGGTTTCCCTCACCATATTAAGCACAGTAAGAACATATGTGGTAATGTTCTCGTGGCCGTGGTTGTCCATCATCTTCCTGTCCACCACCACCAGCATCTCCACGTTGAGCCTCTGATTGGCCTGGTTCTTCATTAGCACTGCTCTTTTGTACCTGGGGATGAACTTGTACTCATCTGGAAGGATAAAGACATCCCCTTCTGGAGGTTTGGGCATGTCTGAATAAAACAGGATAAAGGAAGTGAAAGTTTAATAACTAATAAATTGTGCGTCATTGAATACAGAACAAACTGAATGGAACGCTGTGAAGCACACTGTGGCTGCAGGTTCTACATGATCAGCAACAAACTGTTGTACAGCGTAGTGGGTTGTAAATGATTGATGCAAGAAAAAACAATAATGCATAAAATAGCAATTTAATAGCAGTTATGACGTCCATTATAAATATACAACCCTTCCTTCCCACAGACATGATTATATATTGTGCAATATTTGAAATTAACCTATAGCCACCAGCCAAATGAACACCTTTGCCTGCGAGTGTTAAACAACGATTCTGGCAAGTAGCTGACAACCATTCTGGATGATTAACTATACTCTTACTTTCATGACCTGATGTCATGGATAAACTGCAAACTGAGCTCTTTTTGTCTGTCGTTGACTCTGGCAGTCTCAGTGTTATGCTGCCATTAAGTAAAGCGTGAAACCACAGAACATGGTTGTAGATTAGCAGCAGCTATAGCAAGTCAAAATCTCTCTAAATGCGACTTTACATGCTAAAAGTAATTCCATTTTGCTCTCAGTGTAGTCATCAAAGAGGTCTCTGAGCACTTTCATATTCTGAAGCCATAACACAAGGGCCATTTCTTGATTCATTACAAGAAGTAAAAGCAATCTATGTACAGCATTAACCTACCACTGTTTATTAATAAGGGTGATTTTGAGTGGTGCCCAAAATCATGTCGGTGTGTCACTGATAAGATAAGCGTTTTCTTCCCCTAAGGGGAAGCTGTATTATAAAAAAAGTTGGCGTAAATTGCAATGAATTCACAATACAAGCTGATTGTGGAAACTTATCAGCACTTTGTTAAGTGAACTCAGTGACTCAGACAAACGTAAACTTAATCTTATCATCAAATGCCCAGCTCTGCCCTGTTTTTAACAACCCTTTTGAAGCTGGTTTGCCTTCGGGAAAAAATGTCTCATATCCATACTCACTTCTGCACTGACATGAGGTCACTAGTGAATACATTTCAAAGCAAAGCACAGCCTGAAACTATTGCGGCTTGCGATGTTATTACCTCAAATCTTCACTTGTTTCCACGTTATCAAAACGTTCACCCTCCATCACTGCGGTAAACCATAAAGGCTAGAAAGTTTGCTTATTTAGGCGGAAAGCAGGTGAGCGACCAAAGTGCCATTCTGACTAAAACACGGCACAGGTGTTCAGTGATGTCATCCTATGGGAATGTAAACATCAGTGTGTTTTCACAGGGGACAGACAGCTGGGGTTCTGCAGGGTAATGGTGGTGGTACCAGTCCAATCCCTGCATGCTCTCTTTCAAATGACCCCTGTGACACTGGCAATGTTAACTGATCTGGTGGTCTGTGGATCGTTTTCCAAGGAAATTTACCAAACGTGTCAATTTGCCATTCTGTTCAAAGGTTCCAAAGTCTTGTCTGGAATTGACTGATAAGTCACAAATGCAATCACCTCTAAAACAGCTGCATTTCTGGATTTATATAACCCCACTCTTGTTAAGTGATTAAAGCACACACCTTGTTTTCTCTCTTTAACACAACAGGGGGTAATGATGTGTGAATGACAGCACATGTGTTATTACTTAATAATAACACATGTGATGTGCATTACTTTTAATGTAGTGTTACAGAATGATGCACCATGTGTTGTTCTTACTACATGAGTACTTTAAGTATCTTGCAGCACTATTGGCAATATTAGCATTTATTGCAATATTGTTAATGTTGGGACATATAAATGGTGGTGTCTCTGTGTTCCCCTTACACCAACAAACACAACCTTGGGAGGTTGACCTTGACAGAGTTACAGAGTTAAATGTCAAAAAATAGGATTATTATTATGTCAATTTTCTTTCCTCTTCGCCATGACACTGCAAGTGCTGCGATAATTCCTCCTGAGTTCAAACCACTAATTTAGTTATCTCTGGAAATCTAAGAATATTATGACAGTGCCTTAAATGTGCAATGTGAAACATATGTCTAGGCGGGAACATTCTTATTTAAGTGTCAAACAGGACAACAATGACTACATGGTATTTTTCAGAATGTGTTACATAATCTAATTTGATGAGTTCAAGTTAAAAAAAAACCCAAAAGGTAAATATTCCTTAGGTGGGAGAATATAGGTGAGTAAGGTTAACCTCATTTTAAAATCTTATTGGGTTGACATCTTGTATGTCCAAAGAACCTACTTTGATTTGTAGAATTTAAACAGAAAGCTAAATAAATGTGTGTTACTTACACTATGTCTGCCTGTTTACTCAATATTTGCATGGGAAGCAGGTGCAGTAATACTTAATGCACCTCAGCATGGAGGGTTGGTATATGAGTGTGTACTTTGTATGAATGCTGCATGCTACATGTGGATTAGAATGAGAAATTGCCCTTACATACATTTCTTCCGTCTCCCACAGAAGTGCTGCCTCTGCTTCTCCCCATGTCTGTAGTCATTCTCGTGGTGATGGCCGTTGCGGTAATAACCACTGCCATGATGCTCCATCTGGTCCCCTTGACTGTTGTTATCGTTGCTATGGTGATCACCGTGGACGACATGTTGCTGTTTCTGCTGGCCCCTGTGTTGACCTTCAGTAACGGTGTTGTAAGTGGGGTCTGTCTGTGAGTCTGTGGATCTCTTGGTGACGGAGTGTCTGTGTGATTTGTGATGAGCTGAATTTGAGGATCTCTCCTGAAGCACCCGAGGCTCGTGACCTCTCCACGCTGTCTGGGAGTCCCTCTCGCTCTTGTAGAGGATGTGCGGCTGGTGACTGGAGGGTGTTGTGAAGTTCTCCCTCTGAGCGAGGGTGCGGGACACGGGTCTCAGGAAGTAGTCTGCATCCTGTGTTCTGATCAAACCTGACTAGAGGCAAAACAGAACAGTCCCATTATCTTTACAACAATTTGTCTTCAACCTATTTAGCCTGGGCAGATCATTTGTTACACCCATGTTAATTTGCATGCACTCAAGCCGTATGGTGACCCAAAAGAAACATACTTAACATCAATTTTTGGATGCAAGAATGTATAATGTTTGACTTTTTACGTCTACTTGCCCAGCCTTTATTCAAGTAGCTATACTTGTGTCATAAAATATTTAAAAGTGACAGGAAAGTATATACTGTTGATGTTCATCACCTCAACAGCTGACACATTGTCTTCCACCCAAAAAGCAGCCTAAAGGGTTGCAGTCATATATTACAAATGAACCAAACAATAATCTTCTCCAACGATTAGTTTAGCTCCCCAATCTATCTCTGTCAGCAATTAGTCAGAATTTGACTCTTGGGTCACTGCGAACCTGACCCCCCTGACCCTCTGTGCTGCTCAATTATTGGCCGTGTTTCTTCATGCTCAACATCTGTTTTGCTGTTCAGGTTCAGACATTATCTCAGCAAACTCGAAATAAGACTCGGTCAGATAGTGTTTCAGACTGAATGGACTGGTGTGAGGATGAAGGGAGGTGGCATCTCTCTCTTGTAAACAAAGTATATGCTGCTCAAGGTTTAGGCATTCCTTACTTTAATATTTACATGTGCTGTATCAAAAGCTCCTAACGTATTATCTGAGCATAATACGTAACAAACACGTTTTAAAATATGCTCTTAGATGTTATGAATAGTTCTCAATCTTTGAAACTGCTGTTATGGAGAGCCATATGAGGGCGAAGGCCCCACTTTAAGAACCAGTACCTTATGCTTTCGATTTTAGGGGATAAGTTATGGGAAAGCCTATTATAAATGTCTTCAGTTGACCATATTCTCTCTCTCTCTCTCTCTCTCTCTCTCTCTCTCTCTAAGCTTATAGACTTTATTTTTCTTTCCCAAAGAGACAGAGACTGACTGAGACATTTTAAGTTTTCAAATTCCATTTTCCATAAACGACTCATCGGCGCAGCCGATTTGAACACTTGGATATTACTTTCTCTTGCTCTCTGCCTCTCTTCGTCGCTTTCAGTCTCTCCAAACACGCACCACATCTGTGTTGACAGTCAACTGGCACCAAGTGTTTGGACTGTAACTGCTCTTGGCAGGAATAGTGGTTTCCCTAAAATACGTTTAATTGATTAACTTTCTTTTTCACTGTGAGTGGAGTGTGAGGTCCTTCATCCCTGCAGCCAGTCCGCTGGCTGAGAGAAACAGGCTGACACAGTGGCAGCGGTGAGGCTGTGGCTGGCCCAGCTGTGTGTATGCACATGTGTGTGTATGGCAGTCTCAACCAATTGCAAGGTGGATGTGTGCATGTGAGACATGCAAGGAGTGAGCATGGAAGCCGGGAAGACAGATATTATATATGTGCAACCGAATGTCTGCAGATTTGTGCGCACCTGTGTGTGGATTCGTCTCTTGTTGTAGTTAGTCAGAAGCAGACCTCGACTGGTGACATGTTTGATGTTGCTGTAATGATCCCCACTACTGATTTTCCCCATTTCATCATCACTTACTCACCCGGGCCACTACCTCCGCCAGTCTATCAACCACAGATCAGGAGACCAGTGGAACAGAGAGAGTCCTTGGAAAATGCTGGGGCTGTATTAAGCACTGAATGTAAAAATGATGTACTCTGAGAACACAAGCCAACACAGATGTGTAAGCTGTGACCACAATGACTGCAGAGTTTACAGCTTTCATCACGTAGTATGTTAAAAGACGTTTATCCTGCATTTATGTGGAATTTGCGCATTATTGGTTCTACGACAGCCAACCTAGCTTAGTCTCTCAAATGTTATAAAAATACTAATGCTCAAACTTTCAAAGTTAACAGCATAAGAGAAGAAAGACATTTAAAAAGTACTAATGAATCTGTATGACTTCTAAAGTAAGGCAGTTTATTGTCAAATGTAGGCTCCGACATGGGGAACACTCGTTCGAATCCAACTTTTAACTTTTATGCCATTACCACAAGCCAGCGGAGAGCAGTTGTTGTTTACAGGTGGGTCGGACAAAAGGTAACCACAAACAGTGAAGCAGAAACATATTTGGAGACGTTTTTGCATCCAAACACACTTTGTGGCCCAGAAATTTAGATGATTACAATCTTTTAGGCCGCTTTGCTACGTCTGCAACTCACCACCACTGTCATTTCAATTTGCAGTGTTAAAACCCCCAAAAAGCACTGCTATTGTTTTCCTCACCATTCATGACAATGTTGCACCCAGTTCTGAGATGGCTCTGACCATTAACGATTGACCCTGATATACCCTCCACTTTTCTTTGGGGAATAAGAAAGAGCAGGGTGAGGAATCAATTATTGTGAAAAAGAGAGAAGCGAGAGGCTTGCTAATGCATTACCACCTTCCTCTGTACTGTAGCTTACCTGCCAACGGTCAAGAAATAATCCTTGCCAGGAATCCAAATCAGGATCATTTGTTACAATCACATGTGACAACTGGTACCTGATCCTGTCATCCACATGGCACCCGCCCCGGAAGCTGTGGAGTCACAGGCGATTGTCATAATTTGGTTCCACGTCACAGTGAGACCTCTGACCTGAACTGTGCTGCTGTCAACTTTGAAAGTTTCTCATGCTAAGTACTTATTCTGTCCTGGTGGGTTGTTTCGGGGAGGTTCTGCATTGGGGCTTTAGTGTGAAGCTACACAGTTCTCCGGAGAAAATGGGTGCCATGTGATAGTTAACGAAAAGAATACTGGTGTAGTGCTTAGCACTGTCATCTCACAGAAAGAGGGTTCTTGATTTGAACCCGCTGATTGCCTGGGGTTGGCTTATGTGTGGAGTTTTAAGAGCATGTTTTATCTGTGTCTGAGTGGGTTCTCTCCAGCAACTCCAGCTCCCACTGTCCAAAGGCAGGCAGGATAGGTTAACTGATGATTCCAAATTTCCCAATGTGGCTCCAGCCCTCTGTTGACCCTAAGCGGTATAGATAATGGACGGATGGGATTTGGTACCCTGATACCAACAGTAGAGAGATGAAGCTTTTGGAGGAGGCGAATAAAAACGCATTTTTCTTTTTTATGTCGTTTTTGTCATGAGGGTTTATTTTTGGTCAGCTCATTCCAAAGGCAATAAAAAGATGCGAGATAGATAAAGAAGAGGCAATCCATTATGGAAAGATACACTCATAGGACTTACACCTGCAGCCTGTAGACTGGACTGTTTAATTAGGAGGCTGACAATCAGTCTTAAGAACAAGAATGTATTTTTTGTGAAGATATGTACAGAGCTGTATTACTTACAGTGAGCTTATTTTCAACCTCATACTGCCAACTCCATTTAACTCAGGTAGTAAGAAAATTCCAAACATGGCTTTGCTTTCACTATTGTTTATATCTGCATAGGACACTGCAATACTCAGAGTCAGAATGCAGATGTGTTTGGATTTATACAGAAAACAAATGTAAAATCATGCAGAGGTAGTAATTTAAAAAATGGGGCAACCTCAGCCAAAGCCTTTCTAGCAATTCCACTTGAGGTATGACAACAAGTTTGACCGTCATGATAGCTACGGCTGCATTTCATGGTTGCGCTGTTAACTCTTTGACTGCCACGTCTGTCTCTCCCCTTTCAGCACCGCAATGCATATGTTACATTCTACAGTTTCTGTATCCAGTCTAGTCTGTCTTTTCAACGCTGTAAATAGGGATGTACAATGTGTAGTGAAATCGAAGTAGATCATTTGTTCCACTTTCCCTGCAGTATGACAACTGTTTTTTTCTATACAACTTCAATGTATCTTCTCAATTTTCTCTTTGAACCTCACGATTTCTGTAGCTTTTTGTAAAGTTTTCACATGAAACTCTGAAACGCGTGCTGCAAAGCAGAGTTAGGGATGAGCTACTGGTATGGCTTGTATTTGAGGCTCCATCATAACAAGAAGCACAAGTCACTCGCCACACATCCTCTTGTTTCATCTCATCTGCATCTACTGTCACACTGACTGGATGGACTGTTTCTCCTCAAGATAGATCAATGTGTCCCATATTGTTATATGAATTCTGTATTTATGTTTTTTTTTACCCATGCTTAAAATATTCAATCCAGATGGTCATGTTATATTGTTTAACTTTTGTTAGTAGGTTCTAAAGCATGCAAATTTTATATCTAGAGCGCAGAATAAGCTTTAATTTGCAGGCAGAAACCAGACTCGAAATTGTACAGAAAACCATATGTAATGGCAGTTTACTGTGAATGAATTCAAAATGTTTCTGTCTTAAACAAAGCAACATGCATCCTCTTTCTCTCCTTAACCCTAACTGCCAACATACTCCACAGATAATCTTTATACAATGTCTTAAGTCTGTAAAATCTGCACAGTTTTTAAGATTAAGCTTGGCCTTACATAAAACAACATGCATCCGCTACTTCTTCAGAGAATGTGTGTGTTCAAGCCACTATGTTAGGAGATTAGGTCAGCTGGTGCCTTTCCTAAATAGCCAAAGTTAAGAGATTATACATGGCGTGCTACGAGGTGCAAATAGCAGTCATGAAATGCTGAAAGACTACTTGGGAGGGCGCAAACAGCTGGACTGTCTGGAGTCAGGCGCATCCAGACAAGCAGTGACAGGAATTGGGGGGTGGGGGTGGAAGGAAAACAGAACTGAGGTGGGAAGCATTCAGTGCATTGCAAGATGCTTAGAGAGTTTAATACAGCAGCTAAGAATAATAATCAGGTTTTATGTACTGTAACCAAAAACAAAAGAACGGCTACACAAGAATTTAAGTAAAAAAAGAATTAGAGAAGTTGCCATAACAAAAGAATTATGCTTAAAATTTCCAAACATTTCCTTTGACAGACTAAAGTGCAGCAATAATTCTTTACTGTGTTTGGTTCATGCAAACTGGTTCCATGATGGCTGTATTTCAAGCAGTTAAAGGCAGGGATTTAAACTTTGGCTCCATGTTGACTGGGCTTATTGGAAAACATTCCTTAATCAATTAGCTATTTCACTTCAAGCTGTACCTTAGTCATCTGTTGGCTAGCTGTCCAGAGCACATTACACCAACTGGATGTTGATCAATTTGGAAACAACAAACGTTCTAAATGGACTTAATTCCAGTCTCAGAGACACATGCACAGGACTACTTTCTATGAGTGAGAGAACCATGAGTGATGTTAGCAAATGATAGAGCTACTAACAATGCTTTAAGTTCATTTGATTGATCGATGCTGTCTGATTAGAAAATTGATTATAGCAACCTAACAAGACCACACTGCTTGCCTTTCAAAGCATCATGACATCAATAGAGCATCCTTCATATATTCCTGGAAATCCCAGAGGTGGGACGAGTGTGCAGCGTTCTATTATTACTACTGCTACTAGGCCTGAGGCAAGAAACACACCTGTCCTTTTACAAGAGGAAAACACATGACCTCCAAGTGATTTGTAGTGGGAGGACATTTTGCATTTCCCTTTGGTACAAATGAAAGTTGTGCATTAGACATTTGAGTAAAATTAGATTAGACAAACAGATACTGATTTAGAGTCAAAAACAGACAGAAACAGAGCTAGAAGTGTCACCTATTAATGTTTACTAGTTTACAGAGTGATTGATGGTTATATAAAATAGAGGTGATTTATATGACATTAAATGGAAGCCACGAAATAGTCCTAGATGGGGATTAGTGACTGGCATTGTAATACCTTTGGGAAGGCCGTTAAGGCTTCATAGGACCAGTTGTTACTGCATTTTGTGCCATGCTACCATCAAATCAAACCATACAAACATGTACAGAATATGGTTCTGTGAAATATGCCATTGAGGCCAGCAGGTAACTGTTTCCAGGGGTAGCACGACAGACCACTCTCCCAAGACTAAGACCCTCTATGGCCACGACAGCGGCTCTGCGAGGCTGTACTTGCACAGTGGCGCTGCGAGCTAAATACTAATGTCAGCATGTTAACATGCTCACAGTGACAATGCTAACATCCTGAAGATAAGGAGGTGTAATGTTCACCACCTTAGATTAGTATTAGATAAGTATGTAATCACACCAAAGTTGCTGTATGTAGAAATTTATATTTTGCCCTGGGTATTGTGCTAAATGTGAAGTTAAGGGATCACCAAAGTCAGTAGATTTCATCCAGTAGGTGTGGTGGACCAGTGGACCAACATAGCCATCCCTAGAGCCATACAGCTAGCATGGTTAAACATCACACAAGATACAGGGGGGAAAAATACTTACCCCTCAACTCCCTCAAGCCCATAAAAGCCAGACTAAAGAGGATTACGCTGCAGCATAAAGTCGACACAGAGAAAGACCTGCTTTATGATCTTCCACATGTGTGTCACTGTGCAGATTCCCATTTCATTTATTCCACCAAATCCTTGCTTGTAAGTACGAGATTTATATGGTTGAACTCCCTACTGTCATCAAAGCGGGGCTAACCACTATATGGGCTGCCAGAGGAGGGGCGTTGAAAATGCAACTTATACATAAACTTTACAATGTACTGTAACACTCCTTATAAGTGGGTTTTCAGCCTGTCAAACTGCCAGGGAGCGAACAATGACCCTCATAGCCTTCATTTTTACATATTTCTCTCTCTTTCACCTTTATCTTTTATTTAATCTTTCTCTTTGCATCCATCAGCCAGCCTGAGAAAACACTGACATAAAGGCTTTGTAAATGCAGGTGAATGATATTAAATAACATTAGAGGATGACTAGAAAGATTTCCATCTTTGCACCAAAAAAATGCAAGTGAAAAACATCTTTATCTATTAAAGTCATACAATGTTTACAGCAACCAATGCAATTAAAGCTAATGTACGGCCAGGTATGATGAAAAAGAAAATTGAAGGAACTTAACACAATGAAACCAAACAAGCCATACTGCATGCAGAAATATACTAAAACTATATTTTAACAAAACAGCTTTCTCAGGAAAAACCAAAACCAAGAATTCCATTCCATCGTCATTGTGAACATGGTAGAAAGCCTTTGGTTTGTTTTCTACTGAGGGAGCTGTCCACACAGTACATTCTGCTATATGTGATTTCTAGATCAGGCTCAATTCTAAAAACACAATTGCTTTATCAAGTAAAATTTCTCACACAATGACTATGATCTAATTAAAGCTGTGTAATGCAGCAGTTGGAGGCCAGGTCCTCTCACTGATACACCTATTGATCTGGGTTCCTCTTGTCAATGTTTACCTGCCTCCTGCCAAACAGGAATCTGACCAAAGTGCAAGGTCTCCTATGAGCTCTCAGTTGGCCTAATGAACTGTGTTACCAAGTTTTGACTAGTCATAGCTGCATTTAATCTTTAACACCTGTAGCGCAAAAAACAAATATAAGTACGAGTGCATGACACACACATAAACAGTCAGATAATCAAGGAAAATCTGTATCAAAGATAGGAATGTATATTACCAAAATGTTATTCCCAGTCTATGTGAATCATGATTATACAGTATTTGAATGTATGAATGAATGTATGAATGAATGAAGCTTGTCGTATTTTGATGAATCGAGCAATGTTGTGACAATGTATATATTTCCAAAAATATGCAGTTCAGCACATGATAAGAGATATTTTGAAAAATGATTACTATCTTTAGTTTTCCCCGGGAAAAATTCTAGTCTAAATACTTTTGTCTGCTGATGTATCGTTGCAGTTCCCTAATTCACATCAGAATAAGTCAAATTCTCATTGATGCACTGACCCAGACCATCCTAGCCAGCCTCAGCCGTGAGAACCACATTTACAGTCTCTGCAGACCTGGACCTTTTGGCTGAATCTTTTATTGGAATCTGGTCTGAAATGCAGAAATTCACACACACACACACAGACACAGAGAGAGAGAGAGAGAGAGAGAAAAGAATCCCTGGAGATGTGCCATTCTCTGTCTGTAGTTTAAGAGGGCATTTCTCAGACACAGCAGTGGTCCTCTACAATGAAAATATAAACAGTAAACCAGCAAAGAGAGGCCTGGAATTTATCTTTTAAATACACAGAAAAGCCATGCTGAAGTGAAACGTGGTCATACTGGTTTGTAAGACATTTATTAGGTTAAAACTGAAAAGCCAGCAAAATCTAATGACTTTTGCCTTTTCTGCTGTGACAAAGTCCTCTAGATGACCACACGTTTTATACATTTAAGAGTAAATAAGTAACATAACAGGAGGTTCTCGTCCTAGTGCACAGTTGCCTCCAGAGATTGTTGAGTTCTACATGAATATGTGTGTATATGAGTTCAAGACTGAGAGGATTAGTTGTGTGTTCAAAAAGTCCTTTGTTCTCTAGTCCAGACTGCTAAGAGGGCTAGCATAACACTTTCTGTTGTGGAGCTGCTTCACTTAATGTCATTCTTACAGTAATGTTTCCTTTATGTTCATGCAGAGGAGGAGGACCACCAAAGCAAATGACTGAAATTCAGCCAACATTCTCCACAGAACACAAACAAGTCCAGGCATTCTAATTAGAATTTGTACATCTAATATTAGCCTACACCTTATAATAACGACATTTATCCCAGAAAAGTTGGATGTTTAACATAAAAAGAGGTAGAAACAAGACTAAAGTTACCCCCAAACACCACAACTCTTGGTTCACATAGTTCAATCCAACCTGATCTTACTGATCATTTCGACATCAATAAATCTGCTCAACATTTTGCATTTAGCTATTATTATCTTATTATATGTGTAGCTTTTAGTATGTTGTATATCATGGTAATATGAACATGAATTACAAGTTTGCTCGCTACCCAGTTGCACCTTTCCCTATAAGACAATTCAGTTGAATCACATTTTCAATATACTGCATTTTTCAGTTTGCACACAGTCAGTTCCCTACTTCTGTTGCCAGCTGTGTTAGAGTATTGCCAAAAGTCTATTGTTTGTGAGTTGAGAACCTAAAAGATGGCCAAATATGCCACTCAGGGTTTAGAAATATTAACTAGAAATGTGTATCTGTGAACTGTTTGTCATGAAAGTCAATGGTCAAACAATGTGCTAAATAAGAAGATGAAATACCACCAAAACATCCTTTTGGAAGTTTTGGGGATTTTCCTGGCTGACTGACCAATCGGTCTGGTGGTGTTCACAGACTTGACCTTTCCATTCATTAGTTATTCATTAGCTGATTTAGGCAAAATTGCAGTATACACCGAATAAGCTAGAACTAATGGTGCACGATACTCTAGAGGAAGAAACCTCTCTGTGTGATTTGTCAACATAGCCATTGGGTTTTAAGTCAACTTAAGTCAAGTTATTTTCCTGAACAGAACAGACAGACAATGCACTGACTCAACTGCTGTGCTGAAGGGCCGCCTTGTAGTAGCATACTGAAAGGACTGCTTGATGAATGTGTAAGTGTCAAAGTGCGCTACAATGAAAGAAATGTGGTTTTATCTAGATTTACTGGCTGGCTTTAATCAGATTTTTCTCCTGCTTTCATTCTTTCTTCCCCTCTCTCGCTTTCCTTCAGCTCAGTGTCTAATTGGCATCTGGTGTCTCTTAAACCAAAACTGCATTACATGTTAAGTATTTATGCTTTCAGTCATTTACTTCTACCTTCTACTAATTCAGTGTTTTGTTAAAATCCAAAATGGGTCATGGACCTTTGTCTTTCTTTTTCTCTCTCTCTCTCTCTCCCTCGCTCTCTCTCTCGGGTTCAGCACGACAAGAACACTAACGCAGTGTTTGTATTATTAGGCGTCCCAGGGTGAGCTATATTTAAGAAATTTGGATCCAATTTGGATCATCATTTCTTCTAGGTCTATGAGTGCAATTACAGATTCACTTGGTAGAATCTGTGCAAATGATGCCAAAATTAAAATAAAATAAAATGTCCTCAAATGTCCAATTGACTCACCTACTCCTTCCTTCTTATCCAAGCCCTCCCGCAACCCGACTCTGTGCATGTTCAGACTCACCATCCCCGTGCATGTGGACAGTGCCACAGAGGAGTTGACCCTTGACCTCAGAGACCCCTGGTAAAAGCAGAGATCATCCTGGTGGTAGGCCCTCAGGCTCTTGGTGCCATTCTTTCCCAGGACCTGGATAGTGAATCCAGGTGCAATCAGGCTCTCCGAGGCCTCCCTCAGCTCCATGTGGAAGTCCTGCCCCAAGCCACTCAGCCGAAAGTGGACCTTTTCTTCGCTGCTGTCTGTGCTTGATGAGCCTGCATCTGAGGTCAGGGATCTACGTCGCCTTCTGCGCTGGTGGTGGGCAACTTTGTGAGAGATGTAAATGCCTTGGTAGTTGACCTCATAGGGAGATACAAGCTCATATTCTGGATGAGAGGTAAAGGAAGGCAAGGAGTGAAGAAGAGAGAGACATAAAAAATTACGAGGTTATTCTGTGTTTGCAAAAAGTGTGCCAACTGAAACACTGAATTTGAATCCAGTGAGAACAGAGAGAGAAAGTATCCAGTTGAACAGGGATATTTCAAAGTCGACAAAGTTTTTGATATGGATATGTTACAAAAATAGAGGTGTCATGGGATCAAACTGTGGGATAGATAACTTAGAGAAAGCTATGATGCTAGATATCATGGGCTATATTTTGTTAATGCAATCTGGCAAAAGTAAAACCCGCTGCCCTTCTGGTCATTACTAATTTGATCTGCCAACATGATTATTTACTGTGATATAGCGCATGCTGAGTCAGCTGCTACCTTGGGTGCATCACGCATTGAATAAGTACAAGAGCCTGTTCCCTTCCTTTGTAAATTTCCCTTTACCTGCATCATATGCTTTTGGTGGCAGGGTCAAGAAAGAGTTACAAGAAAAGGAAGAGCTTGAGACAATTCCAACACAGGCCCTTCAGCAGAGAGTGATTCATGTTTGACCTAGTGTTTTACTACAGTTTTTACTACAGCTCCGGCTGGATAACTACAGGTCATAAAGGGAGATGGTGGCAGGTCACAGGCCTGGCCTCTTAGATCAGTCAAATGTCTAATGGTGCTGTGGCCACAGAAACTAACAGGCTTTCCTCCAAAGATCAAATGAAAAGAGTAACTCCTTGAGCTGCACTGAAATTAATATTCCATTGGAAATCATGACAGTAGACACCGCTCCTGCCCATCCTCTGAGTAAGAATGGGCTGACCTACTAAAGGAAGGCATCCTCTATGAGGAATGAAGCATGTCATTGTCTTTAAGGCTTTAGATACATTGCAGGTTTTTGAAGATCATGCCTCCTGTGTGCACAAAAATGCATAATATGCATCAAAATGCGTTAAAACTGTTAATTATTTTCATTTGTGTTACTATGGTGGGATCTTAGTGGTAGTAGAGGGAGCCTGGTACTGTAAGCCATCACACACCTTTAAATATGATGCACTTGATACACTTACTCTATGAGTAGCCACAAAGCAAACAATAAGAACTGTGCCATTGATGATTTTGTTACAGTGTTGTAACGGCCATTGCAAATGTGTTCAGTCTTGCCATGGGACAAATGATGGGTGGCCACTTTATCAGCTTAAATTGCACAGAAATAACACCAGCCTTACAGTCAACAGGAGCCAGTCTCAGTTATACTGTAGAGTATGACCTGCTTTAGCAAGCTGGAATAATGAGTAAATATAGCACAGAGACAGACATGTTTTGGCAGCGGGGGGAAACAGGCAGGGTGACAGACAGTGTGTCATCACTGGCAGTGTGAATGCCTATTTGAACTTGGATATTTGGTGCATCTTGAGGCTGACTAATAGCCCCTAACCCACAACATGACATATACTTATTAGTGGATGCATTTATTTAAAGCACCTTGCATTGCCATGACTGCATATGTTTTAGCTTGGGTGGTCACAGTGGGAAGCAAACCTCCAACCCCTTGAAGTGTTACAACCGTGATCTACCCAGAGTTACACGACTGCAAAGAGCAAGCACATACTTCAAGTCGCAAGCCTTTCTGTGCAGGCACTTAGGCAGAACCAGAAAATGCTCTTCTCTATCTTTGTCGTTTTGTCCACCTACCCCCCCAACACTGCACACGCACGCACACACCGTTACACTCAGTCAACAGTGTTTGTTCCACCCAAACTCAAAAACCATCTGCAGTGACCCATGTCTGACATTATATAAACAAAGAGTCTGTGGGATTGTGCGCACACACGCACACACACACACACACACACACACACACACACACACACACATCTTGTCTGATGGACTGAGACGAGATCCCATGGTGGGTAGTTTCTTGGTTTAGTGGCTCCTGAGTGCCATTAGAACTGATAGGGAGTCTAACCAATGGGTGCCCTGGCTTAAACTTAACAAAAGATTGAGCACGTGAACTCTTTCCTCATCCGCTCTAACATAGCTGTATGCATGTTAAACACATTAACACCGAGCAGGAGTTGCTAAAGCGCTGGCTGTGAGATGATCTGAAACAGAAATAAGGGCTTTCCCTCACTTCTGTTTCAGATCATCTCCAAATGTGCCCAGAGAAAGGAGTTTTGATGTTTGTTTATTTCTTAACGCGTCTGCTTCTAATGGTAACTTTAAAAACAAAAAAGCATCTGAGGGAGAATGCACAGCCAAAGCGGTTGCTGACTCAGCAAACCACATGGGGTTAGATCCATGAAACAAAGAACAGATGAAAGTCTTGCACTTAGGCTTACTGCTTGCACTAATTACTGAATTGACTGAGCAAGCCTCAGTGCATCTTCATTGAAAGCCTTGGTGACTCCCCAGTGTGTTATAAAACTCCAAGTGTAGCCTACAAATATGACAACGCCAATTTAATTATTTTTCCATTTTAATTATGTCACATGCGGATCCTTTTCTCTTGACTGCTTATTGTTCAGTGCTCCACAAATCAATGATTCCTTTATAGTAACTTGGACGTGACATTTAGATATTGCATCTTCCTTATTTTTGCTATTTGCTATTTTGCAATTTGAGCTCCAGTCCTGCAGCAGACACTGACTGCTCTGTGTCAGGGTGCAGGTCGCCCCCCAGCGGTGAAGGGAGGCAACGCGCAGCGCAGGTGAGCGCTGTTTGATGCTGCTGGCCGTTTGAGGGATGCAGTGTACGGCTTGGCCTTCAGTCTTGCACCGAAAAGCAAAAAACATGAACCGGCGCAGCCTAATGCACCCTCCCACCCTACAGTAAATGTCACCACAGTCGCAGAAACACTGATGACATCTGCAAGACGTTTTGCTCGACGCTTACCTGTGTGTTGAGGTAAATTGAGGGACATGAGCAGGGCCGATGCTCCTTGATGAGATTCAGCACCGTCGGCACCATCATTCAAAAGCACGCTCTGTGGGGAGGCAAATGCAAATATTACCTGGTCTGTGCATCCTGCGAAATACGATGGAAAAATGACTCGGCACTCATTTGATGAGCTCCGCGTGCGTACAGGTGATAATGCAACCGACTTACTTTGTTCAGTGGGAAAAAGCAGAAGAGGTGGAAAACGAGCAACGGCCGCGTCCAGTTTCTCCAACAAATCCGCAAGAAAGTCATTTTTGAACAGTTTTTTGGTTTGTGCGTTTGTGGGTCACCTTTGCGCAAACGTTGTAAGCCTTTAAGTCACACTGCCGCTTGTCCCAGGAGCGCCGACGAAGCAGCCCAGCAGCAGCAGCAGCTCTGCAGGACCTGCGGTGAACGAAGCATCGACGAGGTTCAGATGCAGCCTTCTTCAGTTGTGCCACTTTGGTTTCCATTCATTTCCAAGCGCAGTCAGTTTCCCGTGGCGGCATACCGCTCGATCCTCTCAGCCGGGAAGTAATTAAACCCCCCCCCCCCCCCTCAGACAGTACGACCAGTATCCAAAGTCTCTCTCTCTCTCTCTCTCTCTCTCTCTCGCACCCGCTCACTCCTCCGCTCTCCCTCTCTCTCTCTCTTCCCAGTGACCACCGCGGAGCATTTTGACTCCCAGAGAAATCATGTGATCGTCTTAAATAGGCTGCGTCTGGTCTTGGCAATAGCAGACTTCTACGAAAGTCGCACTGAGTCTGAATCTGCTTCCCCCGGGAGCCTGCCGAGGGAGCACTGAACACAAGGCTGCTGAGGACTGCTGAGGCTGCTGAGGACACAGACACACACACACACACACTGTGTGTGTGTGTGTGTGTCTGTGTTTGGAGGAGGGGGTGGTAAGTGCAGCCTGTAGCCAATCACATTTGACACCTGTGCTGAGAGATGGGCTTTGTATCCATCTCTCAGGTTGCAGGAGGATGTGTGCAAAAGGGACAGTCAGTGAGTGATAAAAAGAAGAAGAAGAAGAAGAAAACAGGTTGAATGTTCTGTTTCCTTGCAAGGCAATGAAGTAATTATGTTTCCTCATTGCATGCACTGTATGGAGAGTTCAATAATATCTGTTTGTTATGTTCGTTCCACATCTGGGCATTGTAGATTGATGATGCACTTCAAAGTGTAAAGACAGGAATGAAAACGTTTATTTGATTTCAGTAATCTGGATTTTGAAACCCAAACGGGATGTGGAGATTACACCCTGAAGCAGGTAATCAGTAATTTGTGATGGATAACAGTCTGAAATGTAACCTTTGACCCTGTTTAATCCGTTCGTCGTTCTCCCATCTCTCCCGTATTCCACAGCTGCACTGATAGGCAGCGTGCCAACATTTCTAAACTCCCCACAATCATTCATGGAAGTGCTCAGGAGTGTGGGAGCCAACTGATCAGGAGCGCTTGTTTCATATTCTGGAGCATTTCATCCTCCCCAAAAGAAAACCAGATGAGCTTTCTGCTGCGCTGCAGGAAAAATAAATGTGTGACGGTTTGCGTTTGTGATCTTTTTGGCACTGAGTCAGAATATCAGAGTGAAAGAAATCAGAGGTGATTGTAAGCAAGCTGGTTCCACGTTCTGCCCTTCTTTTAAAAGCTATAGCCTCTGTTCCAAAGGTGTCAGTCTGCAATGTATATTTTTTTATTTCTACAAAGCTGAAACATGATGGGTGTAAGGATTGGCTGAATGGTGGCAGGAGAACACACGGAGGAAGGAGTAATCTTCACGCGGCGTATGTTTTATATGAAGATTACATGCCAACCAAAAGCAGCGAGGTTGTGAAGTAAACTATATTAGGAAATGAAACAAGGCAAGGCATTAAATGAAATTTCATGTTAAATGAGACAAAACAACAAAACAAACTTCTGAACTTTTCAAAAGGACAAGTGTTATCATGCAACAAACAAAGACGTTTGGCTGGACCCCTGGATATTGCGCAGCTGGCTGCAAGATTCCAGCCAGTCTGCAACTTCACCTCCAACCACAAACAACTAACCATGAGGACCTTCTGCCTCTTGCTTTAAACAGGTAGCTCATCCTCCAGACTAACCAAAGTTAGGTCATGATCAGGTAAGATAATAAAATAATAATTTAATGGGAAAACAAAAATAACATTCTTTCTAACATTGTCGTAAGTCTCCCAACACAGAAATATTAACAATACAAGCTGTTTAGGGTACTTAAATTGCCTGAATCAATGAAACCTCCCTCTGTAGCTTACTCAAAATGGTACAATCTCAGCTCTGTCTACCGTAAAGCCTATTGGAAGACCTTGCTTCAGTTTGGTAGTTTGAACCATACAGCCCATAATCAGCAGGTAATATGAAACACACGTTTCTGTTACTTGAAGTCCAATATAACCAATAAATGACCTGAGTGGTTGTTTCATTAACAGTGTAAATAATGACAGCGCCTACTGAAATGACCTGAAATGATAAGAGGTTATGTGATTACAGAGGTCTAGCCACACCACTTAGCAACGCAACCAGGACAAGCTTAACCCGTGTGCAGCCTACTCTGTAGGGCATGGGTTAGCACCATGACAACGGGGATTTAAGTCTTTATCTTAAGATAAGACGGATTCAATTTGAGAATCTCACCATTTTAACAAATAAACTGTTGTTTTGTTAGCATTCAAGAGCAACATATCTAACACAGAATCGCAAAAATCTATACTGAATGTTAAACAAAAAGTTCATATACTTGGTGTTCAGGTCAGTTTAGCTTGAGATATGGAACGAACACCCCATTATCACGTTTTGCGCATTTTAGAGAGAGTGATGAAAGAAGACCTCTGAGGATGACCTACGATAAACTGACTAATGGAAGCTAGAGGAACAGAAGCTAAATGAAAAGCAGGACAGGACTTCAGCTCTCTGTGACACTCTGTTCTGAGGGTTTGGGCTTGGTGTTTGATGCATCTCCCAAATGGTCTGCGTCATGTTAGATTAGTGCCAGTGTCACACATCAAGCGTTTATTTTTGTATGTTTTGAAAAACAGGAAGGGAATGAATGAGACAATACTGCGGAATCAAAACCAAATGACCATCTTTCCTCTAAATGCAATTCTCCACAGACAAGAAGTGAGAAGAAAAAGAAAATGTAAGAACACTGTCATCCTGAGAGTAATATGCTCCAAGCATATAAAACCCGTACATTAACAAAAACCTCCAGATTTCTGCCTAGGTTTGCCAATTCTGGATTTAATCAGTGATGAAATGCCATCACAAAGACAATTCCTACCATATGTTTGGAGGCTCGGGAAATCTTTACAGCGTCAGCTGCTGCTGAAGTTATATCGCCCTTCCTACATTAATACACACACACCCCCCTTACTTTCACATGTGTGCGCGCAATGCAATACAATACTCACTCTGCACCTATGTGAGTGTTGTGTGAATGAATACACGCTGCTCACATATTTCTGTGTGAGTCAAATCTTTGTATTTGTTCAGTAAATGCAAACACACATTGCGGATTGGAACGTTTCCAGAGCTTTGAACTTTGATACAGTCTTGTGTTGTCAGACTATAAAACAGTCTCACAGTAGTACGCTTCATTGGGGGGGCTGTGCAGGTACAGCATATTGAGAAATAAAGAGAAGAAGCTGTATTGTTTTTGTTTGGTTGTTTCTGTTTGAAGATATTTAGCATAAAGATGCCCCCTGCAGTCCGAACTGAGCTGGCTGCTGTGAGTGATTTGACCTCTGAACCTCTGAGCCCCTGTATGCATCTCTGTCTGCCTGCCTGTCTGACTGCTTGTCTGTCTGCCCGCATGTCTCTCTTTTAGCTCCACTGTTTGCCTGACTGCCTGCCTTCAGTCTCATCTGGGGATGTACAGAGGCAAAGAGCTGGCTCATTCCATCGCGTGTATTTCCACACACACTGAGGCATGTAGTCAGACAAGCTGCAAACATTCATACTGGGTTATCGTTCGCTGCAGCAAAAGTTCAATCTGTATGCTAGTCTGACATGGGGACTACACGCACTAAAAACAATGATTTTTCACAGACATCGGCAACAATGTCAGCCTTTGTGCAAGTTTCTTGCAGCTGTTCAACATTTTGGGAAAAACACGCTTATTCACTCTCCTGTCAAGAGTTCGATGAGAAGATTGATAGCACTCACGTGTCTATATGTTAAGCATCATGCGATCGCCAGTGGCTGACTAACTTAACTCTGCACAAACACTGGAAACAGGGGGAAACAGCTAACCTGGGTCTGTCCAAAGGAAACAAATCTGCCTACAGCTTCATATTTACCATAAAGATAAGAGAGTGGTATTGATGTTCCCATCGAACTATCAGCAGGAAAGCGAATAAGAGTATTTCCCAAAATATCAAACTATTACTTTAAGTCTCACAATGTAGGTCTTAAAGTTTCTTTCTGCTTTGGTCCCTGCAGGTAGTTTTCGCTGCATGGTCTCATTTAATTAGCTGTCTAAAACTGTCATCAAGGCAACATGTGTGAGAGCGTGCATGCTTGTGGTAAGCCTATGTGAGTTAATACTCGTACATGATTTATGCTCATATGTGTCTTATGCGTTAGTGTGAACCCTTACACGCATGTATCCGTGCGTTTTGGTCCTTGTGTGTGTGTGTGTGTGTGTGTGTGTGTGTGTGCATGTGTGAATAGCAAGCTGACAGCAGCTGTAAAATTCCTCTCTGAGCATCACAGAGGGGAGGCTGATGAGAGATGACAGGGAGCAAGAGTGAAGGGAGGTGGGAGAGGAAGATGAAGGTGAGCGTGGAGCATGGGGAGACGATGGCTGCCAGCTAGTTTAGTCAGGCTTTACAGAAATTTTGCACTGTTGTCGAAGAATACTGCTGCCGTCACTGTTATTGTCTTGACCTTATCGAGCGTGACCCATACACCTTGGATGTATCATCTCAGAGTGAAACAGCTATTTCCCCTAAATATTTGCAGATGGTTCTGAAGTCTGGCTTTTGGCCACTGCTGGACCTATTCACAGTTATCCATTTAGCAATCTTTATATTTTAGAAGGCTAATATTTTATTTATTTTAAATTACAATTAATGTAAACTTGGTATAGGTTAAATACAAAATGTGTGGGGTTACTATTCAACAACAGTGTATTTGGAAAATAATGATAAATTATTAAAGTTATACTGGTCCTGTATGTTTAAATTGGATAAGAGAACATAAAATAATATTTTCACAATTCTTGCATGATATTAGCAGAGAAGACACATTTTCATGTGTATGCAATGATAGGCACATATGAACTCCACTGAGGAGGGAGGTAGAAAAAGTGAAGAGAAAGGAGGAGCATGGGTAGTTCCCATTTGTCTGGCTGAGATGAGAAAGTGAGAACATCGGCAGATTTACTTTCAACCCTTTATACCTACTTTGACAAACCAAGCAGTGTACTGAACAGGAATTTGAGAATGAAAACCTATGACTTATTGTCAATCCAATGTAACTTGGCAACATTTTGTTTCAGTCTCACCAGGAAGTTCTCAAAATATTAATGATGAAAGTATTATCTTCACATCACCTGCTCTGCCAACCACAAGCCAGGATACATAGCATGTGCTGCCATCTGCATTATCCAAGCAAAGCAGTGTGCTTTGCTACATGTGGTTTGCTTTTAGCAGTGTGACTGCAGCAGAACTGGAAAAAGGGTAACTACATGTGAGCATTAACACAAAGTCAGATGTGTGAAGGAGCAAAGGACATTTGCTCTCTTCAGAATCAGAATCAGCGTTATTGGCCAAATATGTGCACACAAACAAGCTAGATAGGAATAGACATTCAGCTAAAAACAATGTAGGTAAAAATAAAGCATATTATGTACTTAATAAATCACAAATAAATGAAAAATATCATTGCGTATATACTGTAAACATACTGTATATAAAGTAAATATGAACAACAACATACAATGTGCCATGGTTCCGCCATGCTCCCTTATGTTTCTGGTGTTTTCCCCTCCGTCCTATGTACTGTGTCTCTCTCAGTGTGTGTGTGTGTGTGTGTGTGTAAGTGTGTCTGTGTGTGTGTCGACCAGAAAGGCGGGGCTATCATCTGCAATCAGTCAGCACGCCTGTCGTCCATCTACTCATCAGCCTGCAGAATGTCTACCCTGGTTTTCCATCCACTCATCGCCAGATCATTGCTTCATTTCGTTTGGGTACAAGCGCGCCCGCCTTTGTCTTTTCAACGTGTTTCTGAACTTCTCGCTGCTCAGTTCCAATCCTGTTCTCAGGTTCAGTGGCTGTTTAAACGTTACAGGGTTATTGATCGTTTTCTGAAACTATATGACTGATTTAACTGTTCAAATACGTTTTTTTTAAGTCTTCTGAAACAATAACACTGTAGATGCATTACCCTCAGCCACTTATAAATTAGGCCATTTGTTCTATTTGTGGGTTACAAAAGCAATCAGTACAATGATGGAGGCTTGGTAGTTTCGGCAGATTGTTGGTTCTGCAGGTTCACCAGTACTCCAGTGGAAAGTTGCACTTGGAATATGTTCCTGTACTGCCTCACCCCTCCCTTTCAGATAGCTTCTACTGCTAATATATTGGACATGGCTGAGCGACTCAAGCATTAGTCTTCATAATAACCATTGATTAGTGAAGTTATTGTGCTGATGTCAGTGCTCTACATCAGTTGGCCCAAGAAGTGTTGCAGTGTGGGAGGTCTTGGTCTTACCCTGTTCGATCATGTGAGCAGTCATAGTTCACATTGGGACGCAATACTGGACGAAGCTGACATATTCCTGATTAATGTGATTTATAGTGGTAATCATCATGTTGATCTATTGCTGTCCAAGTAGTGGTTTAGGCTAATAATCCAATCAGCTGCGTATTATTTTCAGCAACAAGTGGCCTATCAAAACACTGGTTAGGCTTTGAGTGCATGAAGTTCTTTAATTACAACACTAGCAGAGTTAATGGTTTAGGTCACGGATTCCTCATTGTAAGTAATTAAGATAATTATGTTGTATTTTACTTTTATTTTAAGAGATAAACCACTGAAACACAAAGCTGCAACTTACAAACACAGATTATTTGTTATTGCTTCTTTTCTCTTTAAAAGGTTCTTCTCCCTTATATTACATTTAAAGAGGCAATATTAGCTCCATGCTACCACAACACCTCCCTCTCTGGGTTTGAGAGGCCAAGGTGAAAATGAAGGACTGAAGAACTGTGTTAATTATTGGTAGTCAGCTGTATGTGATCGCTGGGGCAGAAAGAGCATCTCTGGAGGGGTGACATCTAAAGACAAAGTGGCTAGTCTTATGATGCTCTGCAGGGGTGAGAGCCTGCTGAAGTTCACCACCTCTGTATTGTGTAAGCAGCCCTATTATAATAACTGCCTTCATCTTAGCTAGGAAAAAGACTGTAAAACCTTTAACACAGATGGCAGATGGAAACTAGCCTGTTTGAAGGGGTTTTGAATCAGAGTTGGATATAACAAAAACCTAAATCGCAGCACCTATCCAAGAGCAATATAATAATGTATGTTATATTATAATAACATGTCAGATGTGCAGTAAATTTGGCTAAATCATTTGAATTACATTCTCCAGAAACTTTGCTTGAATCTTGCACAAATACAGAATGAATGTGATGGCCATTTCAGTAGCACTGGCAGACTTATCTTCTGTACTGTACAGTGGCTCCATTTTACGCTGCCAGACCCATAGGAAAGTGTTTCTCTCTTGGCACTCGAACATTTGCATGTCTGCAAACTGGTGGTGGGGTTTCACCCTGTGGGAAACCGATGTCTGGCCAAGACTCTCTGACCCACACAACCCACCAGTGTCCATAGTGTGGTGTGGGGTGGAACTGGACCCGCTTGCAGGAAGATGTGGAAAAGAACAACAGTGCTCATTTAGCTGTAGGGTCCGTGTGAATGTTCATACTGCACAATTCTTGCTTAGTCAATCTGAATTAACAAAACCTGTCAAGTTATCAGTTTTTATATTGTAGATATGAATGAAATGTGTTTTCTGTCAACTGCATTCAAATCTAGATCCTATACTTAGAGTGACTTTTCAGTGATAACAGAGTGGAGAATCTCCATAAAGTATTTCATCAGCATCAGTCAACCACCTTTCTACATAATTGCTGCACTTATTGAGCACTACTTCACAGTTGATTTTCCTCCCAGAGAAACTATGCTCAAATACCTGCAACTGTAACACAGAGCACATGCAGAGTGTGTGGGCTTATACATTGGCTACCACATTAGCTTCCACTGGAGTTTCCAGGTACCAATGTTGGTCAGCCAAAGTATGAAAAAGGCCAATGACTAAGTTTTAACAGTGTTAAATGAAATAGCTTGGTCAGTATAGCCTATGAATGATTTTCTTTATTGTATGAGATAGGGGATTACAGACCAAGTTATTTAGCAAGTGTTTGAAAGAAAACACTCAACTTTAGGATTTATTCAGTGCAACTACTCAACTCCAGCGGATGTTGGTTCCACACTCGTGCTCTTGAAATTGTTCAGTAAATCACATATCAATACTAAATTGCTAAATTGCATTTTTTACACTTGATACTCACCTTATCTCAGTAACTGTTTTTGTGTACAGTGAATTTTAACAAATGAGTTCGCACCACATCAACTCTGTTGTGCTGCGCTGAGTGAACATAATGCTGACAAACCTTAATTCACCACCAGTCACCAAACTAACAACCTGCCTGACCCCCCAGGATAATTAAAGTATGGAAATCTCACAGACCACCCACAAATACACACACACGCACATGCACTGCAGAAGCACATTGCCATACTGAATGTGAAGTCCTGTGAAATTACTAAAAAAGCTGAAGACTAAAATATCAAAGTAAATGGTGGAGAATATGGGAGTTTCATCACAACTTTACACATGCACACACACTGTACATGCACGGAGGTTTTGCTAGGTGGCACAATGGCCTAATTGATAATGAAATAATCCTCCATCTGGATGCCAAGCCTGTATTTTTGAACTCTTTGTGACCAATCCATGCCTCCCATCCACAGCACATTGTCAGCCATGACTGAAGGGAATGCCTTGTGTGGTTGCAGTAACCCTCCAACCTCCCCTATGAAGGGTCTGCTTTGATCTTTTAGAAATGCTTAATATCTTTAAAGTGCAGACAACCTGAACATCATTATACTAATGGCCATTCAAGCGTTTTCTCACAGCAATGAATTAGTGTCCATGAGTGAGCCTTTAAGAGATCCAGCAGGTATATATATATAAGGCCATGAACAATATCATCCAGTTTTTGGGAAGTCAAAATAAATAAAACATCAACAGAGGTGATGCCATTCCCTGCTACTGAGCTTCTAAAATGTCACAAAACATATGGGTGACAATGTGTAAACCTTGTCTTAGGATAAGGAGTTAGTACAATTATTGTTTAGCAAGTTTCCTCAGGGCCTCATCCTTTGGAGTATAAATATTTAGTATTTTAGATAAGTATAAGGCAATTTAATGTAATTTTAAAAGTAAGTACACGCCAGTTGTTTGTCACTAAAATACAAAATCAAGCAAAGCTCCATTGAGAGAACTTGCATATTTGCTATAGTGCTGCAGTGAAACACAGTTAATTTGGAGGCAGAAGCTCAATTGTAAGAATCTGCAGAGCCTGGTCTGATTTGATCCTTAAATTGGCAGGATAAATCAGGTCAGGAAATGTGAAAGAGCACCACTGTGGTGCCCTTGACCAAGGCACTTAAGCCCCAGCTGCTGTACTGAGCAGTTTCCAGGTGTGAATGTGTGTACAAGTGAGCATATCCTGGTTAAAACATTTGTGTGTGTGTCTGTGTGCACATAGTCGCATTGAAATAACACGTGGGAAAGGAAGCATTAAGTTTGACACACCTTCTTCCCAATGACTCATCCAGTCTCTAACAGCAACCTTCTTTGGGTCACTTATATCACACACACACTCACACTTAGCGAAATAACAACAGTAACACTCTACATGAAATGGACAATCATCACAGGTCATCACCTTCGTCAGCATGTGTCCCCATCAGTGACAGAATAGGTGACCATGTGTAGTGGAAGCAAAGATTTATTTTGGTTGTGAGGTTCAAAGGTCCTGAGATGCAAGTTGACAGAAGCTGTCATGGCTGCCTGAGTGACTGCGTTAGTGAACCTGAACATATTAGTTTGGAAGCATGAAACACTGAGAGAGACCCAGGGGTGAAAACTATGGCTGTAAAATGAAAGCAACTGAAAACATTTCTGCTTAGTGGATAGATTGAAGGTTGGGTAGCTTGCTCCATTTATTTGTCTAAATTGGCACTACATAGTTGTTGTTTTTCCTACCAAAGTTATTTGGTTGCACATCATAACACTGTATTTCTTTCTCCTGCTTACATGAGTGCCTATCCACCAAACCTCATAACATACACACATATATGTGTATATATAATTTGTTATGGTGTTTCCATAAACTATAAAATCTTGGAAAGTCCCTCTTTTGGAATATTTCATGAATAGTTGATTTGTTCAGTGTCACAATGAGCAATAAAATCATCATCCATAAATTCTTTGTGAATATATTTCTGCTGTCACTATTAAGACTTTTAAAAAAGGGCCTCCTTTGGAATGTGGCATGCCCTGTGACCCCATAGTGCAGGGAGTTTAGATATCCATGTCTCCACTAATAAAATCTACATTCCTACCTTCGATCTGGGTCAAAGATAAAAGATGACAGAGATCTGACGCGGACAGCGAGACAGATCTGACATTCAGACACAATTTCTTTTTTGAGGTCTCAAAAAAAAAAGACCGTACAATAAACTATAACCACATATTATGACACACAGATGTCAAGTTATTTATTGCACCAATTTTTTATCTGTGATTCCTTGAACCAGTCATTTTGTCAAATGGAGAATTTTATTAATTAATTTCCAACCACTGTTGCATCCTTCTGTTGGATTACATTCACCTTAACCTTAATGTAACCTTCTGTTAGGAGCATTTAAACACATTGATAATGCTGGGTATTAACCTTAGTGCACAATCACACAGGTTCGGAGATGTAGGCGTGAAATGCGAGGTGCACTGCTCTGCCTTGATTTAGGGAAGCCTGTATAAGAAGTGCTGGCAGCCACAAAGTCACCTGCTGGCTTTGTCAATGCAACTAATGACAATATATCTAATAGAAATCTGAAGTCCTGTCCTCCTTCTAGGCAAGCTTTTGGTCGTTAGCCTCTGTTACACAATTTACATAGAGGGCGTCTATTATCAGTCTGTCCAAAAAGCTAATACTGACTCAAACTCTCTTGGCTAATCTGATCATATTTCACTGTTAATGCTGCCACTGTAACTGCTTGTAAGGCGAGGCGGAGCACAAGTTTGAATGACTCTAATTAGCATCATTAGCAGCAATAAAATCAGACATGATTGCTTGATAGATCAGTTGCTAGTGGTCACCCATTATAATACAGGCTTGGGTAAAGCCCCCCCTTACAATAATAATAATACATTTTTAAGTTATGTGTATAAATTAAATTTATTCCAGGTGGTCAGATTGCACAAAACCCTAAAATTAGTGAAAGTACCTCTCACTGCTGAAAATGTGTTTAAACTAACATAATGTATTCAAAATATATATTTTTGTAGTTTTTAACCTTTATTGGACAGTTTGAGGCAGGGGCAGGCAGGAAATGGGGAGAGAGAGATTTGGGTATGACATGCAACAAAGGCAACTGGCTGAAATCAAACCAGCGGTTATATGGCATGTGCAGTATCCATTTAACGACCATGGTTCTCTGTATTTGTAATATTTAACCAGGCAAATTTATTCATGGAATTGACCCGTGAATGTCGCACATAATCACATATTGACCTTCTTCATTTCCTGGACATTTGGAGAAGCCAGTAAGACATGTCTCTAGAGACAGGAGGAGACAGTAAACAGATGGGTCACCAGCTGTGGAAAAATATGCAGACCTCAGGAATCTCAAATAAATGGTGTGGGAAGTCAAATTTGCTAACACTGGTAGAATCATATTTAGCTAGTTTATTTGTGCAATATTGTTGGATTCTCTGTGCTCCGTTTCCACTCATGAGTTTATTATTTCAATTGGATGTTCTAAATTCACATTTGTTCAGTTCACAGCTGCATTACTATTAGCTAACTTAGCTCATCCTTGCACTCTGAAACAGTTTTCACATCCTCCTGCCTATGTGATTTTTGTCTATTATTATATTATATTATCATAAAACAGCCTGCCTTTGTATTACCAAATATGTCTAAATTTAAGCTGTGAGATACAGTATCATAACTAATACAAAACCTACAAAAATAAAAAACATGTTTAAAACAAATATTTTCTTTAAGATATTTTATATTTATATTATATATTATATATTATATAATACAATGCCTAGATCTGCTTGCAAACAGCAGCTCTATCTACTGTAGGCCTCCCTGGCTGCTTTCGTTGCCTCAGCTAGGCTTAATCCATATTTGGGGCATTTATTGTAAAATACTATGCTCTTCTCTACATTTATTTTGAAGGCAAGCTTTCACCTGTGTCTACAAGATGATAAATGACAAGATCTTAGAGAAGAGAGAGGAATGACATGCAACTGGACTTGAGGACCTTGCAGTTTATCCTCAGCACCACCCCTAGGCAACCAGGGAACCCAAGCCTGATGAAATGATTTCTTAACTTCCTTAATGTAATAGTTCTTGCTGAAACAGAATTTAAAGGTGGGGCATATAAGTAAACCAATGGGATAGCAGTGGGACATTGCTCAAAATGTTTTTGATGTTTTTATTGGCTGGGGATATTAGTCCCGCCTACTTGTGCAGCATTTAACACTGTTCTCCAGGAAGTAACTTTTGGTGGCAAAATGAAATCCTCCATTCATGAAGTCTGTCAGTCAATCCCACATGCTGAAAAATTCTTATTCTTAAATATGTTGAATCACCCAAAGATGCCCATTCACTGGCTGACAGTTTGATTCTGAATTTGCTAGCTATCCAATTCTCTTCTGCATGTTCAAACAATTGAAAATACCCGGTTCGGATCTGGACATATTTATCTCTATCTAATCAGTTTGGATCAATATTGGAGTAACTACTTTTTTCCAGGTAGAGCTATAAACAGTAAGTGTTGTTTTTATTTTATTTAAAGGTGTGTAACCTTTCACGTATATTTTTTTAAGTATAATCACTTTATATTGCCCTGTAATGTCAAGATACATTTTATCTACAGTACTTTAGACATGTTTGTTACCTCTCATGCTTAATCTCCTATGTGTCTCCTCTGTGGATTATATGCCACTGTAAAGTCGTTTCATTGCATTGAATATCAACCAGTTTTCCCCTGCCAAAATGACACCCATGCTGATTATTTATACATTTCTGCTGACGTATACCCATGTAATGAATTTATGGCTAACATGTCAGTGTAGGTTCTAATTCTTGCATTTTTCTCGCACATGACGTCAGCTGCATGAGCATTGACAACAATGGGAGCAAGAAAAGAGAACTCTTGAGAGTGTGGTTCCATACCATACTTTGTTTATTATAAATACCTATTGAAAAACGTAGGAGGTAAAGCTGCGGACTTTCAACCTGGTAATGACCTGGTAACCTGGCATAGGTAGTCGGAGGTTCGATTCCAGCTCCTCCTGTTCACATGTCGAAGTGTCCTTGGGCAAGACACTGAACCCTAAGTTGCCCCTTGGTGCCTATGAGTGGCCTGTCCCTGACTAAGATAGGGCATGGGCACTTTGATTTGGTCTCTGGTCGCTGCGATGAAGGCTGACCACTGCTCGGCCGTCATCAGGAGGAAGGATGGCAGGATGGATTAAATGCAGAGGACGAGTTTCATCGTGGGAAGCAATTGCATGTGTGCGAATGTATCCTCATGTTTGACAATAAAAGACCTTCGGGTCCTTTAAATAAAATAAATTAGCTTGTGTAAAAAAAATTGTTTTTCTTTGAGGTAATGAACTCGCATGCAGGGACACTGAACAGTTTTTAATTTCATTTCATTTATTCATTTTTTAAAATTTCATTCAATTTACATGTAGGAGTTACAGTAGGCATGTACAGAAGTCGAGTCAGGTTCAGTCGAGTATATGAGTATGTAGTGCTGAACAATCTCAGCAGCATGCATGTACAGCTATGGCAACCTAGAGTAAAAAAAAAAGTGTTTTACTTTACTTTGACCCTCAGTACTGACTGAGTTTGTAAATGCTTTCTAAGGTTGTAATGCTTCCATTTCGATCACTGGCAATTAGTTTGGTACAGCAAGTGGGAGGCGGCAAGAGCACATTCCAAACTCAAAAAAGTCTCAGCAGAAAACATTTGTTCATTAATTGTTTGCAAGCACTAGTCAAAATCCAAACCTGCTGTGTACTATCCAGGAGTGTCTCAATGATGGACCCAACAACAATAAGTCAGACAATTACAGCTTGCTCAATTCCGTTACGCCCTTTTTCGTTATTTCATCACTGTATGTAGTTTTGCTTACAGTAATGTTTGTGTTAACATTGGTCTAATCTAATAACGTACTAACGGTGACACAGTGAAGACAACAAAGAGTCAAACAGACCCAGTCAACCAAAGCAGCCTCCAATCAATTTGCTCTTCCACAAGGCTGTCCCCGTGTGAAAGGCACACAGTACTTTTGTGTGGGCAGTCCCCAAGTAGTTGTGACATGTCCATATGGCTGAGGCAACTAAAAGGCCATTATGTGAAAATGGCAGACCATTAGTCTCCTGGCATGAAGAGCCTTTCACTGCAGATCCCACATGAAGGAAGTCTGCATGATTCAGCAATGGGAGAAGGGGAGAAAAATGAGACCTTTAACATGGCTGGGGGGAAAAGGAGTGGGAGGAGGGGGAAAGACACTGAGAATAATATGCCCTGTGTTTAGTTCTGTGACAAATCACAAGGATGCTAAAATGATCCACTGCGCTGTAGAATCTATGGGCAGTGTAAAGTGAAATGATCTGATCTTTGACCAAAGCTCAGCTCATAGTGATGTTTGTCCTCATGATCAAATACCGGAGACAATTTTCCCTCTCCTGATTGCCCCCCCCGTTTCAATAGAGCGTGCACCACAGCACAGCCATTGTCGCAGACATTTTTTTGCTCTGTTGTCACACAACTGCATGTGTCTCAAAACGTTGATTCAGTTCAGTGTCACAAAATACTAAGTGGCTAGCAGTACTTCGTCCAAAGGTAGAATTTTGTCATCATATTTTGGTGGCTCTGTAATTGTCTAACAACAATGAAAACCCCAACAACAATGAAAACACATGCATTCTGTGTAGGAGCTATAATGTTGCTGAAAAATGGTTAATTACAAAACAAATACTGCAAGTTCATATGGGGAGCTGGAGCACTGTTCCATGCCAAGAAAAATATCTAAATATGTGTGCTGTCTGTTTGAATGTGGTCTCATGAAAATGTGTGTGCTTCTGTTTCACGATGCCAGCCGGTGCTAATGTAAATCGTGTGCTTTTGTGAACATATGTACTGTATGTGTGTCTTTTTTGGTTTCAGGGAAACCATTTTGCTCCCATGGCTCTCGTTTATCCACTAGCAACTGGTTTTCACTAATCCCTTTCATTAGAAACAGCCTCCCTTGGTAGCAGCTGCCCGGACAACGTTGCAGCAGAGGCACATTTGCCCTCGTCCAGTCCAATGTGGAGTCAGATATTATTATAACCAGTATATGTTTGTCATGTGCATGTAGCTATGCAGAATGTAGACCTAGCTGATGCCAAATACATGTAGACATTTCTAGAGATGCACTCCTTTTCTTACAGCCCCATAGCATATACTGTTGTGGTGATATGGGTTATAAAATTATACATTTGCCGTATTTTGACACCAACAAATTTGTTTCCATCCCTCTGTGGACAGAGGCTCAGGACTAGAGCGGTATTTCACTTGCATCATGTGCTCTCACTGCAGGAAGCAATGCAACATTATGTTACGCATTATGTTACAGTAAAAATGCTCTGTGTGGATAAGCAGGATCCACCGTGTGCCAGGGCACTACAAAAGCCAATTTTTCTATGCCCACAATTTGAAATAATGATAAAACAGAATTCACAACAATCCTCTCTTGCCCTGTAGTGGCAGTTCAATTAAATTTTTATTTATGTAGCTTTAAGGGACCAAACAGTAAGGCACAGGACAAAGGTGTAAAAAGAAATAATTCTAATTGTAATAAACATATAAATTTACAACCAAAAACAAGAAATCTTAAACTCAACAATCCCAGGATTTACCAAAAGAAACAAAAGCCACTGAATGCCTAAAACCAAAGCAAAGAACCACCTACTGAACCAAAAGAAAATAATCCCCCCAAAGACACAAAAGAACGGGTATATAACCACATGGGCCAACCTATATTGACACATAAGGTTCCTCTATATATTATACTTTAAACAAACAACCCCATAAATTAATCAAAAGTAAACTAACCACAATTATCCCCCTGACTATGCTGTATATCACACAATCAACTCCTAACTAATATGACAACAGTAGAAAAACATATTTTTCTTCCCCATAGTCTCTTCTTCCCACTCGCGGATGGTTTCTTCCACTTCCTGTCCACTTCCTTTAACAGGCCCTTCTGCCCCACAGTCTGGTCCTTTGCCAAACTCAGTGAACAAAGAAAAAAAGGTGAGTGTTACTTTCAACATAACAACCATCAGACAATATGTTTACTAAAAAGTACACCCCCAATCCAGCAACCATTTTCTCTTTAAATTAAAATGTGCATTATCTGAAATCATAAGACTATGTGTAGTGTCATTACTT